>JABJVR010020604.1:0-12659 GCA_025773905.1 Chitala chitala
GGAGAACATGCAAACTCCACACACACAGACCCAAGGCGGGAATTGAACCCCAAGCCTGGAGGTGCGCGGCGACAGTGTTAACCACCACGCCACCGTGCCGCCCTAATCAATTAATTTTATTTTAAGGTGCCTCAAAGTGCTTTACAGAAGAAATTGCAGATATTACAGAATAACAGTGAGTCAATATTTGGAATTAAAGATACGAGTAAAGCCAGACAACAGCAGAGGAACCAAAAACTCCATGGTGTGAAGAAAAAAAACCTCTGGGGGCTCTAGGTTGACTGGCTGCCCAGCCCCTCCTGGGCAGGCTAACATTACAGAATAGACAGGTAATTACTGAGACTATGAATGTAAATAGCACTATATAGTCTTCCTTTGCTCCAAGTATTGAAGTAACTTTCAGTAGACTCGTGGTGTCCCTCGGGCAAAGCTTCATCCAAGGGGGTACTCTAGGAGTCAGCAGCTCTAAAAAGGCATCCCGCTCAGATGATGCCCAGGCAGACACCAGGTACACATATGGACAAAAAAAGATTGCAGAGATTGGAGTTAGTAAATAATATGAACACTAGTAAAATATTACAAAATATTACAGTTATGTTGGTTTGTACAGCATGCGCCAGCAGCAGTAATTACCGTGAGCTATGGAGACTGTTGTGGGAAGGCTAAAACAAAAAAGTAGGTCTACAGTCTGGACTTAAACACTGGGACAGATTTGGCATCATATACATAACCAGGCAGACTATTCCACAGACTGGGGGCTCTATAAATAAAAGCTCTAGCACCAATACAACAGACAGAACAGTTGTGTTACTTGCTTTAAAAAAATTACATTTTCTGTATGTCTTAACTGACGGAGTTTTATCTTTACTGATGCTGCAATGGCAGGCAGATGTATGAAGGTCCATATCAACAACTTTTTCTCTTATTTTATAAAATGATTGCAGTACTTGTTTGGCAGTGTTTCAGTGAAAGTTTTCGTGATTTAAAAATATATACATTTCCTTTGCTTGACCTTTGACAGATGAGACGTCCTTCGAAGCGGGGATCAA
This sequence comes from Chitala chitala, assembly GCA_025773905.1. Classification (NCBI taxonomy): domain Eukaryota; kingdom Metazoa; phylum Chordata; class Actinopteri; order Osteoglossiformes; family Notopteridae; genus Chitala; species Chitala chitala. The sequence continues at coordinate 1,050 of JABJVR010020604.1, forward strand.
AGTGCAGATCCATACTCAAGACGAGCCACCCTTCATCGACCAGCTGGGCTTTGGGGTGGCCCCGGGCTTCCAGACCTTTGTGTCATGTCAGGAACAGCGGGTATGTCTAGACACCCCATCAGGGTACAGCCAGTTCACAGCTTGAACATAAGTGAGCTGGTGACCATAAGTTTCTTTCATTTATATACAAGGAGCACGGCTGAGCAAACCGCTTAAACTGGGCTTCACCAGTGATGAGTCCATTTAACTGATAGAGATCATAAGCCATATTGGGGAAAAAAGTGTCCTATCAGCCACTAAATGTGATGTTTTAGTATTGCAAAACTCATTTAATTCAGGAGACCTACCAAGGGATTGCAGCAGAATTATAAACCTGCACTTCCCTTGACTCAGGAGTATAAAATGGTCAGCTTTGAGCTTTCTAGGGACAATAAATCAGTTTAGGTCCTCTCTGGTTCTGTGTACTAGGTCATACAGCGATCAGCCACAGCACTATATGCACCTGCCTAATATTGAGTAGGTCCCCCATTTGCCACCATAAAAGCCCTGATCCATCAGGGCATGGACTCCACTAGACTTCTGAAGATATGCTGTAGTATCTGGGACAAAGCCATCAGTAGCAGATCCTTTAAGTCCTCTAAGTTCCAAGGTGGGGCCTCCATGGATCGGGCTTGTTTTTCCAGCACATCCCACAGATGCTCGATTGGATTGAGATCTGGAGAATTTGGAGGCCAAGTCAACACCTCAACCTCATTTGTTGTGTTCCTCAAACCATTCTTGAACCATTTTGCAGTATGGCAGGGTGCATTATCCTGCTGAAAGAGGCCATTGCCATCAGGGGATTCTGTTTCCATGATAGTGTGTACTTGGTCAGCAACAATATTTAGATAGGTTGTATGTGTCAATGTAAGATCCACATGAATGGCATCATTGTGCCATCTCTTCCCCAGGTAAGTGAGGCACACACCCAGCCATCCACATGTTGTAGAAGAAAATGTGATTCATGAGACCAGGCCACATTCATTAGACCAGCTTCCATTGCTCTGTGGTCCAGTTCTGATGCTCACGTGCCCATTGTAGGTACTTTTGGAGGTGGATTCAGGTCAGTATGGGCACCCTGACCGGTCTGCGGCTACGCAGCACCATACACAAGAAACTGCAATGCACTGTGTATTCTGACACCTTTCTATCAGAACCAACATTAACGTTTTTTGAAATTTGAGCTACAGTAGCTTTTCTATTGGATCAGACTACACGGGCCAGCCTTCCTTCCCCGTGTGCAACAATGAGCCTTGGCCGGCCAGGACCCTGTCCCAGGTTCACTGGTTTTAATTCCTTGGACCACTTTTGGTAGCTCTTGACCACTGCAGAGTGGGAAAATCCCACAAGAGCTGCAGTTTTGGAATTATTCTGACCCAGTTGTCTAGCCGTCACAATTTGGCCCTTTTCAAAGTCACTCAAATCCTCACACCTGCCCACTTTTCTGCTTCCAACACATAAATGTCAGGAACAACGTGTTCACCTGCTGCCCAATGCATCCCACCCACTTCCAGGTGCCGCTGCAATGAGATAATCAATGTTGTTCCCTTCACCTATCTGTGGTCATAATTTTATGGCTGATTGGTGTAGTCAGAGCTTTTGAATGCCTCACTTACTGACTGTAAAATATTCTTACAAAATGAAAATATGTGTGAATCATTATGTAAATTAGGAAGCCATTTATTCAAGCATTTAATCATGCGCTCAAATGCACGCGTGTTTTGCCTTACATCACATAGCACACGTGCACTGCTGCAGTCAGTCTGCCTCTGCGCATCCTCTCTGCACCTGCTTCTCACTTTCTTGACAGTCATTGACAAGAACAGTTTGGCCCAGTTCAAACTTTTGTTAGTGACAGACCCCTGTGGGCCAGCGAGCACAGAACTTTCTGCAGGAGACAGGCGACGCAGATATACACACGTGCACAAAGCCAAAGCGCGCTGTTCCACGCCAGCGGCCACTAACGCCACACAGCTGGTGAACGCTTCACACTCTGTTCACGCTGTGTGTTTGAACAGGCACAGCAAGCTTCATTTACAGAGCACAACAGAAAACACAGTTTTTTGTGTTTTACAGCCTATTTAGCGCCTACCCCCAAATGCAGACACACACACACACACAAGTGTACACGTGTGCACACAAGTGCAAACATATGCCCATGCACATACAATCACGCATGCACTCAAATGTATACACATACATACACACATGCACATGTATGCACACATAAACACAATCAAACACACTCTCACACACGTTTGTATGCACATTCGTGCAAACATATGTGCAAACACACACAAACACACAAAGGTATGTGCATACACAATATACACACACATACACAAAAATGTAAACACACACACAAGGGTATGCATGAGTATACACACACACACACACACGCACACACACACTAGGTTACTGTGTAGCAGAAGGTCCCAGCCACTGGTTAAAGCAGAGGGAAAGTGGTGTGTAGGTGGTGTACAGTAACAGATTAATGCTTCACATTTGAAAGGAACTGAACACTATAAGCGTTGCTAAGTCATTGCTGGCCAACTGAGCCCACAGACAGGCAAAAGGAGGAGGAGTTGAAGAAACTCATCAAAGTTGTCTCAACCCACTAGTGGGAGCTTTTTCCTATTCATATGAGAACCGTGGTTTGTTTCATTATTAAAACAAAGAGGAATGAATGGATTGTTTCTCTTCTGTCTGAACGTGGTTGTGTTGGACGTTAAAGACGGAGAACAGCTGAAAGTCAGGCATGTTATGCATGATCCAAGGACTGCGTGTGCCAGTCATTTTGAGGCATCACTGTGAATTTTTCTGCAGCTGACATACCTGCCCCCCCCCTGGGGTGACTGCAGGGCCGCGCCCATAGACTCCGACTTTTTCAACACCTACAGCATCACAGCCTGTCGCATCGACTGTGAGACACGTTATCTGGTGGAGAACTGCAACTGCCGCATGGTGCACATGCCTGGTATGCCTCTTCCCCATCAGTGCGCGCATACACACACGCACAAATATGCATACTACAGGCACACGTGCTTACATGCTACCTGTCTGTCTTTGTGAGGATTTCCAGTGGCTCTCACACCAATAAAATCAATCACAAAAACTCATTTGGCAAAAAAAAGACAATACTTCCATTCTGCAGTTTCTGCAGCCAAGCTGGAGCCAAATGAAGTGCTTCACATGCCTTTGAGGCTGTAATGTGGAGGGAATGACAGAGAGAGACAGAATCCACGTAGCAGAGTACGTTTTTATTTCACCAATGGTAGGGGTTCAAAATCACTGGGCTAAGGATATTTTTAATTGATTGGGTCAGGGTCGGTTCTCCAGGAAGGCCGTTTGTGTGTAACGTTTGTGCTACGCAGGCAAGAGAGGCAAAGCCGAATGTGCGAAAAGGGAGGTTTTAATAAAGAGCGAAACAAGGAACTAACAGAGGAACTGGGGTTTAACAATGGTAAAATACAAATAGGGAAAACCAAACCAAACAGGTAACAGGGGAAACAACCAAGGCTTTAAACTAACAGGACTAACTACAACAGTACAATTCTGACATTAAGGTCACAGCACATGTACAAGGTCACATCCATACATACATACATACAACAACCGGCAAAGGACTAACAAAACAGGGAGGTAAATAAAGGCACACTGACAGGGTAAGGTGAGATGAGCAAATGATAATGAGGGGATAACGAGACACAATCAGAAACTACTAACAATACAGGGAGAATAATACAACGATGTACTAACGATGACTCAGCACAAAGGGGGCAGGAGAAAGGGTGACATCTAGGGTACACAAGGGTCATGACAAGCAGAGGGCTGGGCTGTACAGGAGGAAAGGTGGGTATGTTAGGGAGGCAGATAACAGGGACGTGAAGGCAAACCACAGACACCATGGAGAATGCACGCTTAGTTTGATGCATTGAAACACAATACTTCACAACACCATGTCGGGACCCAGGGTTGTTATAGCCCCAATAATTCCTCGTGGCACGGAGGGATTAATGACAGGGAATGACAGAGGCAAATATTGCGCTTCACATGCCTTTGGCACCAAACATTATGGTTTTGGCCAAATTAAGGAGGATTTTGAGACTTGGGCAACAAAAAATGTGCAGACAGTTTAGCCCAGGCCTGTGACATGGAAAGGTGTCTCTTTCCAAAGGTGAGTGAGCCAGAGGGCTCAGCAGCAACATCTCTCAGGAGACAAACTCTACCAGCAGTATAAGCACACATGCACATATGTGTACATCCAGCATATGTGTACAGGCACTTATACAGTGCCTAGATAAATCAGAGCCACACAAACCTGAAGTTCATTTCCAGTATATATCACAGTTTCTTTTTTCTAATTATATTTCTGTACTTCATTAAGATAATAAAGTATAATGTTTCCCATATGGTGCAGCGTTCTGTTTAGTTTAGAATACTCTATAGTTTACTGTAATGTATAGAGCAATATGCTGTATATTGTAATTTACTGTATGATGCAACACTGTGTAGTGCAGCATTCTGTATAGATCAGTATGTATATTGTTATATGCTGTGTAGTGTAGCATGCTGTATAGATCAGTATGTATATTGTTATATGCTGTGTAGTGTAGCATGCTGTATAGATCAGTATGTATATTGTTACATGCTGTGTAGTGTAAATAAAAAAGGCTCCAAGCTCATGTGCTGTGTGCACTGGGTTCTGCTTGCAGGAGATGCCCCGTACTGCACTCCAGAACAGTACAAAGACTGTGCCGACCCAGCCCTGGGTAAGACAGCCTTTAGCTACAGCCCTGCTCTGCCACACACTGAGCGGCCAGAAACGGTGCCGTGACCCTGCTCTATAAACAGGAATGCTTTGGCCAACATGTTCAGCCAGCTTACCTCCTCCTGTCTGTTCCTTCCTTCTCCTCCCCACTCTGCTTCCTCCAGACTTCTTGGTGGAGAAGGACAATGAGTACTGCGTGTGTGAGACTCCCTGCAGCATGACACGCTATGGGAAGGAGCTCAGTTTTGTCAAGATCCCCAGCAAGGCTTCCGCCAAATACCTGGCCAAGAAATTCAACAAGTCCGAGCAGTATATTGCGTAAGTGGCTAAGAGGCCTGAGTGCACTGCAGGGTGTCGCATTAGTCCTGCAGCAGAAACGTCTAAAATGCGCTGGTGGTGGACAGAAGTTCCACAGGTTAGCACACACCTGTTATGTCTAAGATTTATCCATGAAAAGTGTCTTGTGATCAGCTATCTCAACGTTCCTTTGAAGAGGATAATGAAGGACACCTAAATACCTCCTGGACATGGTGTGAGCCATGTGTCATCAATTAAAACGTCATGGTGGGGAAAGTCAGTTTCATTTCAGTTCAATTATACTGTCAAAAATTTGTCAAATTTTGCATTCAGTTTGAATTTGCATTGAAACCGATTTTTTAAATCACATTATAAAACTAATTTTTGATCTTTGCATGATATTTCAGACTTTTTTTTTTTTACATCAGTGATTTGAAAAAATGTTGCTATTCCTGCTTTGTATGTTTAAAAATCCATCTATTCCATATAGCCATAACAGAAACGAGAGGCAACAGCCTCATGAATCGGGAGGGTGGCCAAAAGCTCAAAATACAGCTTTTCTGTAAGATTTTTGAGAACCAGTATTTGATTCAGTAAAGTGAGATGTGGGTCTAACTGAAAGCCCTCTATGTGGCTTTGGGCAGGTTTAACAGCCAAGGATCTGATCTGACATTGGCAGGTGTGGGTGCATCTTCTGTTCTAATTTCTCAGTTTTGTTGCATAACGATCTGTCTGAGCGGAGCTGAAGATGGCACGCATGCAGGGCCATGTGTGAGACCGTCAGGAAGGACTGAAAGCATGATGAGCTCCACGAGGAAAGACAGAAAGTCTGTCGAGCTCCATGGGGAAAGACAGGAAGTGTGTAGCGCTCCATGAGAAAAGACAGGAAGCGTGTTGAGCTCCATGAGGAAAGACAGGAAGTGTGTAGTGCTCCATGAGGAAAGACAGGAAGCGTGTTGAGGTCCATGAGGAAAGACAGGAAGCATGTAGAGGTCCATGAAGAAAGACAGGAAGTGTGTTGAGGTCCATGAGGAAAGACAGGAAGCGTATTGAGGTCCATGAAGAAGGACAGAGAGGTAATGAGCTCCATGAGGAAGGACAGAGAGGTGATGAGCTTCGTAAGGAAGGACAGAGAGTAATGAGCTCTGTGATGAAGGACAGAAAGTGTGTAGTTTTCCATAAAGAAAGACAGAAAGCTCCATGAGAAAAAACAAAAAGTGTGTAGCACTCCGTAAGGAGGGACAAAAAGCATGTAGCACTATGTAAGGAGGGACAAAAAGCATGTAGCACTCCGTAAGGAGGGACAAAAAGCATGTAACACTTTGTAAGGAGGGTCAAAACACATGTAGGACTCCATAAGGAAGAGCAGAATGGGTGTAGCACTTTGTAAAGCCATCATCTGGTTCCTGAAGTGGCAGCTCTGATGTCAGCACTCAGGGAAAGAGTCGAGCTGCTTACATGTGGAGATGCTGCACTCACACTCATGTTTCCTAATAACCTGTTTTTATGTGGAAAGAGATGCCTAAAAGTCAGAATGTGGCACAGAAGTATTCTATGCTGTTTACATTATACCTCCACAGTCAGAAAACAGAAAATGATAAGGGTTAAAAAAATTTTATGATCGCAGTCACAAGGAAACATAATCGGGATATTATCACTATATTATATGAGGTCCTTCTATAGATGATTATAAAAGTATTATTTTTGCACTTTGATATATAAAAAAACAAAAATTTTGTTATATATATATATATATATATATATATATAGTGAAATGTTTTACCATTAATGTAAGAAGTGTTGATGCAGTCATGGACTAATACATGTTTTAAGTTGTTCAATTTATTGTAAATGACCTTCAAGCAGATGTTGTGTTTATACTTCAGATATTAGGACATGGGTAGGTGTATTTTACCATTCATGTCAGGTATCAGAGGAGGTGATGCTCTGACTCCATAATATTCATGCTCCGATACCAAATTCTGGCTCCAAACATCTCCATCCCTCCGGAGGCTCTAATCTAATTCCCAGTGATGGGGTTGAAGCACAACAGTTACCGGCCAAGGTCACAACCCTTGAGGTGAGCTACTGATTGGTCAAGCATTCTCCTCTCGCTCTGTCACCTGCAGGGACAACATCCTTGTATTGGATATCTTCTTTGAGGCTCTGAACTACGAGACCATAGAGCAGAAGAAGGCATACGAGCTGGCAGGGCTGCTGGGTAAGGCTGAGAGGGCTGCTGGGTAAGGCTGAACAGGCTGCTGGGTAAGGCTGAGAGGGCTGCTGGGTAAGACTGACAGGGCTGCTGGGTAAGGGTGGCAGGGCTGCTGGGTAAGGGTGGCAGGGCTGCTGGGTAAGGCTGAGCAGGCTGTTGGGTAAGGGTGAGAGGGCTGCTGGGTAAGGGTGACAGGGCTGCTGGGTAAGGGTGGCAGGGCTGCTGGGTAAGGGTGACAGGGCTGCTGGGTAAGGCTGAGACGGCTGCTGGGTAAGGGTGAGAGGGCTGCTGGGTAAGGCTGAGAGAGCTGCTGGGTAAGGGTGACAGGGCTGCTGGGTAAGGGTGAGAGGGCTGCAGGGTAAGGCTGAGCTTGCACTCTCCTATTGTGAGGTCACCTCTTTACGTGGGTCATTACTCCTCAAGGCTCCTGTTTTATTTTCCCACGGGCCGGTTTGATGGATTTGGGTTTGTGCAGTGTTGAGCTGGTTTGATGGATTTGGGTATGTGCAGTGTTGAGCTGGTTTGATGGATTTGGGTATGTGCAGTGTTGAGCTGGTTTGATGGATTTGGTTGTGTGCAGTGTTGAGCTGATACCGTGTTTGTGTTCTGCCCTTGCTCAGGTGACATTGGAGGACAGATGGGACTCTTTATTGGAGCCAGCATTCTGACCATTCTGGAGCTTTTTGACTACCTGTATGAGGTTGGACATTCCAATGTTACAGTCCTTTTAATGCAGAGCACTGTGAGATGTGAAATCGCATGTAGTCGACAAGACAAGAAGCCTTAGTTTATGGTGTCAGACAGACACATACTCTCAACCCGTTACCCCTGATCACGCTGACATTTCATTTTTATTTCACTTTTATGTCACTCAGCGTGGTACACGATAAAGCAATTGATGTAGGTCTTTGTACTAAGATGTCAATGGTTTTACTTTATATGGCAACATTCGGATGAGAGACGGATCAGGTTTAACAAAGGACTGCAGCGATTTGTCAGGAGACAAAAATGAAAATTTCCAGTATTTTGCAAGTTCTTTTATAAAATAGAAAATGCTAATTCATTGCCATACTCTTCAGCTAGTAATACCACAATTAATTAAGGTAATTGATATGACTTATGATTTATTTCATATTTATGTATCATTTAATAATTTGATTATATTTAACTGCTTTAATAAAAAAAATTACGCTAAAGAAAGTGTAGTATATAGCAAATGATTAAAGAGAATTTAGCTTTATCTTTTTTCCATATTTCTCAAAAATTTGGAAGTGATAAATCTAAGTGGGAGGAAGGTCTGACACTGAGTCATCCTCAGTTTCTCCCTGTTCTCCTGCTGAAAAACTTGCTGTTCCAATTAGATTTTTGCAGGAATGTATGTACATTCTCTGTCTCTCTCTCTCTCCCACCACTCACTCTCTCTCTCTCTCTCTCTCTCTCTCTCTATATATATATATATATATATATATATATATATAGAACCAAGTTTATCTATATGTACATATATAGACTATATATGTTTATTCTGTATGTTGGTGTTTGGTAACAACAGTTGGTGACAGAAGTATGAACACAATGAACAACTAATGTTGCTTTTCTGGTGGCACATCTGAGCTGCACCACACTTGAGAGCTTTTCACTGTACTTTTACCCAACCTGTATTTAACCATGTCAAGCGAGCACTGAACAGATTGTGCTAGACTGCCCTTAGGCGGGCTTGAGTTTATCACTGGCCACACCATTGCTACGTTGGGGTTTTTGGTTTTATTTTAAATTCAGTTTAATTAAAGATGGAAAGCATGCAGAAGTGTTGTGTTGTAACAGCATTACTTGATTTGGAGTGTGGAGGAATATTTGATGTCAGAAGAACTGTGAGGAGAGTTAATTAAGTTAATTATATGAGAGAGAGAGGGCGGTTGGAGAAAGTAATGTTTAACTGAGTTATATTTTTACTTTATGAAGCCCATTTACTTTCTATATGCCTCTGAATTATTTGAAACTAAATACTACTAACTGGCACGATGAAGCAATACAGGACCTTTGTACAGTTGGTACAGTGCAACTTGGGAAGGTCATTCAGACATTAAAAGAGGCTTTTGGACATCTCTGCTGAATTTTCAGACATTTCAGAAAGTTGTTCTATAAGGCAGAAGAACTCCTAAGTCAAAGTCAAAGTGGTTTTCATTGTCATTTCAACCATATACAGTGGGTACAGTACACAGTGAAACTAAATAACGTTCCTCTAGGACCATGGTGCTACATGTAACAACATATAGCTGCACAAGATACACATACCTAAAGTTAACTAAAAGAGACCCTAATTACATAAAGTGCACGAGTGCAAAAGATGTGCAAACAGTGCAAATACATGCCACAAGAGGAAAGATACGAGACAGACAGTGCACTTACTAATATTTAAGGTGCAGTACAGTATGGTGTGGTTCAGTACAGTGCAGTAGAGTATAGAACAGTACAGTATGGTGTGGTACAGTACAGTGCAGTAGAGTATAGAACAGTACAGTATGGTGTGGTACAGTACAGTAGGATGTGGTACAGTACAGTACAGTAGGGTATGGTACAGTACAGTACGGTGTGGTACAGTACAGTAGGATGTGGTACAGTACAGTACAGTAGGGTTTGGAACTGTACAGTACCGATATCCCAGTGGAAAATTGTCTTAAGCAACACTTTCACATCTGAGTTTTGCCGACACACATTTCAGAAACTGACAAGTTTAAAACTGAAATTTGCTTTTTGTGTGACCATTGTAGTGTTAATTAAACATGTCAGAAAGCAACTGACCTTTGATTACCCACTGGATCAGTTATTACGAAGTGTGTTCATATACATGTATATGGTTTAAAGCATAAAGAAATGTGAAATAGCCTGTGACGAAGGTGTGTTCAGATTAATGACTGGTACTAAAGAAAAGTAAAGAAAACACACAGAATGTTTGACGCTGCTGATATATTGACTTGAGCCCGGTGTTGATTTGCACACGCCAGCCAGCCAGCCCTCCATTTTAGCTGTTTTTCAAAACCAGTAAAAATTGCTGCTCCACAATTTAATCTTATTCTGTCAGTCAAACATTTCACATACCTGGCATGTGATTCTACATGAGAAATAGTGACTCCAGCCCTGTCACATTAAGACTGTGGCTTATTTAAATAATCAGACATATTTCCTGATAAATATTTTAGGTAACAGAAAATACTGTAATGGATGTATGGTTTGCTTGGTTAAGTGAAACACAGGAGCATGTTAGAGATGAGGTCCATTCCTGATGCTCGGCTTTTGTGCACATTCATCATGTACTTTGTTCGGTTTGATTCATGCAGTGTGGCCAGAGACGCAGTTTTTAATCCCATTAGTCAGTGTGTTTGAGGGGTTGTGAGTCAGTGTGGCGGAGAGACTGTGCTCCGTGTAAGACTACCGTACTCGCTGCCCCAGGAATCGCTGCCGCCATCTCTGCCTGCCTACCCTGCTGTCTCACATCACGCTTCAGGTAAAATCACGGTCTGGGCTTGTAACCACTGAACAAACTTGTTTCTCAATTTCCTTGTTTTAACCTGCTCAGACGTTCACTGGACAATGCACATTAATGTACAACACGTGTGCCTGACGTGTCCACGTTGACTCACACATGAGCTCGACGCATGTTTTTGCCCTTGTGTTTACTGGAACAGTTGTTGACAGCCTGATCAGGGCACCTGGGTTTGGTTCCTGGCCTGGCTGTCTCCAGTTCTGGGTGAGCAGCCTCACTGGTCTGGGTGTCTCCAGCTCAGGACACCCTCGTTTAGTTCTTGGCCTGGGTGTCTCCAGATCAGGACACCCAGGTGTGGTTCCTGGCCTGGGTGTCTCTAGCTCAGGACACCCTCGTTTGGTTCTTGGCCTGGGTGTCTCCAGATCAGGACACCCAGGTGTGGTTCTTGGCCTGGGTGTCTCTAGCTCAGGACACCCTGGTGTGGTTGCTGTCCTGGGTGTCTCCAGATCAGGACACCCTGGTTTGGTTTCTGTCCTGGGTGTCTCTAGCTCAGAACGCCCTGGTTTGGTTGCTGTCCTGGGTGTCTCTAGCTCAGGACACCCTGGTTTGGTTGCTGTCCTGGGTGTCTCTAGCTCAGAACACCCTCGTTTGGTTCTTGGCCTGGGTGTCTCCAGATCAGGACACCCTGGTTTGGTTTCTGTCCTGGGTGTCTCCAGCTCAGGACACTCTGGTTTGGTTGCTGTCCTGGGTGTCTCTAGCTCAGGACACCCTGGTTTGGTTGCTGTCCTGGGTGTCTCTAGCTCA
>JABJVR010020604.1:12759-27735 GCA_025773905.1 Chitala chitala
GTTTGGTTGCTGTCCTGGGTGTCTCTAGCTCAGGACACCCTCGTTTGGTTGCTGTCCTGGGTGTCTCTAGCTCAGGACACCCTCGTTTGGTTGCTGTCCTGGGTGTCTCTAGCTCAGGACACCCCGATTTAGTTGCTGTCCTGGGTGTCTCTAGCTCAGGACACCCTGGTTTGGTTGCTGTCCTGGGTGTTTCCAGTTTAGGGCACCCAGATTTGGACTCCTAGCCTGGCTGTCTCCAACTCTGGGTGAGCAGCCTCACTGGTCTGTGGGATCCTTGACAAGAGCTGAGCCTGTGAACATATTACTACCCAAATCCAAAGTTGAGTCCTTAACGTGGCCATGTGAGGTACCCTTCTGACAAACTTCATGCTTTGTGCTCTGAGCCTGTCAATCCCCTCCCACTAAGAACGGGACTGTGACAGAACTGACTCAAAATCTCCAGTCTGTTTTGAGATTAGCTTCAGAAGCAGCTGTTGTTATTGAACCTAATAGAAACATATTATGTTATGATAGCAAAATTTTGACATGATTTTTAATAAAAAATTATTACTAGACTATTGTGCCTCTTGAAATTACAGCTAGTCAAGGGAAAATCCATTCATCCATTTTCTTCCACTTATGCGGGCTGTGCGGTTAGCAGTCTGAGCAGAGACGCCCAGCCCTCCCTCTCCCAAGCCACTTCGTCCACTTGCTATTGGACATGCCTGAAACATCTCTCCAGTGAGGTGTCCAGGAGACAGATGTCCAAACCACCTCAACTGGCTCCTTTTGATGCAGAAGAGCAGCAACTCTACTTTAAGCTTCGCCTGAAAATCTGAACTTCTCACCCCATCTCTGCAAAGTCCAGCCTGCAAAGGAAGCTTATTTCTGCCGCTTTTATCTGTGACCTCATTGTTCCGGTCACTACCCACAGCTTGTGACCACGGGTGAGGGTTGGGATGTAGACCTTTTGCCTCAACTCTCTCTTCACGACGACAAACCTGTAAAATGTCTACATGACTGCTAATACTGCACCAATACATCTGTCAATCTCTCGCTCCACTCTACCCTCACTTATGAACAATTAAATTTAATGTATTTTTATATAGCGCCTTTTACAACAATGTGCCTCAAAGCGCTTTCCAGATGAAATTGCAGATGTTAAAGAATAAGCAGTGGGAATACATACAAATGAAAAAAATCCCAAGATACTCAAACTCTTCATCTTGAGGAAGTACCTTATTCCCAACCTTAAGGGAACAACCCTGCTTTTTACAAGTCTGTAAAACACATATATACATGTTGTGCAAACTCCCATAAACCTTCCATGAACCTTTTGAGGATAAAGAACAAGTCCATTGTTCCACAGCCAGAACTACATCCACATTGTTCCTTCTGATTCCAATGTTCAGCTAAAGCCTAGACCCCCCTTTCCAGCACCCTGGCATAGGTCTTCCCAGGGTGTGCTCCCCTAGACATTGGAAAACATCTTCCGTGCCCCTTCTTAAAGATAGGGACCACCATATCACTGTATATGAACATATATAGTTGGTATGACAGTAAAGTCTATTTGAACCACCCATTTCTACCAATCCAAAGGCACTGTCCCTGACATCCACAGAGTGTGAAAAGGCACATCAGCCAGGACGTCCCAGCAACACACAGAGCCTTCAAGAACTCAGGGTGAATCTCATCCACGCCAGGAGTTCTGCCAGTAAAGAGTTGTGTAACTCCATCAGTAACCTCAGCCCAACTGATGGCAAGTCCTCCTGTCAGTCTTCCAGCTGTACTGGCTCAATGGAAGGCATGTCAGTAGGATTAAGAAGATCCTCAAAGTACTCATTGTGCTTCAAAGTACTCCTTCCATCATCCCTAGCTGAGGTCAACAGTTTTCCAGAATCTCTTGGAAGCTCAACGAGGTCAGTTTCCATGGACTCAACAAACTCCTCCCATTATTGCCACAATCTATTTGTCCCTTTGGTATGTCAGCTGTTTCTAGAGTCCCACAAGCTAACCAAGCTTGAAAGGCCTCCTTTTTGAGTTTGATGCATCCCCCTAGTGTTCACCACTGGGTGTGGAGATTACCCACATGAAAGGCACCAAAAACCTTACTGCCGCAGCTCTGATCAGTTGCCTCACCAATGGAGGTCTGTAACATCACCCATTCTGGTTCAGTGTCTTCAGCCTCCCTCAGAATGCAGAAGAAGCTCTGCAGGAGGTGAAAGTGGAAAATCTCCTAGACAGGGGCCTCTGTCAAATGTTCCCAGCAAACTCTCATTACATGTTTAGGTTTACCAGGTCTGTCTGCCATTTTCCTGTTCCATCTGATCCAACTGACCACCAGGTGGTGATCAGTTGATAGCTTGACTGCTTTCTTCACTTGAGTGTACAGAACATATGGTCTCAGATCCGACGATACAATTACACAGTTGATCATCAATTTGTGACCTAAGTTGCTCTGGTACCAAGTGTACTTATGAAAACTGTTATGTTCTAACATGGTGTTCATTATGGATAAACCATGATTAGCACAGAAATTCAATAACAAAAAACCACTCTGGTTCAGATCAGGAAGGTCGTTCCTCCCCGTCTCTCCCCCCCAGGTTTCACTGTCATTACCCACATGAACCTTAAAGCCCCCCATTACAACTATGGAGTCTTCTGCAGGGGCACCTTCCAGCACCCCACCCAAGGACTCCAAGAAGGCTGAATACTCTGAACTGATGTCCGGTACATAAGCACAGACAACAGTTAGAGCCCATCCCCTCACACAAAGCTGAAGAGAGGCGACCCTTTCATTCACTGGGGTAAACTCCAACATACCAGAGCTGAACTGGGAAGCAGTGGGTAAACCCACACCTGCTCTGCACCTCTCACCCAGGGCAACTCTAGAGTCCAGCCCCAAAACCCATGTTGTGCGTTGAGATGAACCTGACTATACCTAGATGGTATCTCTCCACCTCACACTAGCTCCAGCATCCTTCCCACCAGAGAGGTACTGTTCCATGTTCCTAAAGCCAGGTAGTGGATCTACAGGAAGATGGTTCCATGTAGCTAATCTGGTCTGTGCCCAGCTGGGCCCCATGGGTAAGGCCCTGACCACAAGGAGCTCACTGATGGCCTCCTCCCGAGCCTGGCTCCATGGCAGGGCCCAAGGTTCCTTATTCTGGGTGAGATATCTTAGTCCTTCGCTTTTTCTTCCTTTCAAAAGGATTTTTTGAATCAGTGTTAGTGTGGCCCCTCACCTTGGATCGGTTTGGCTTGGGAGTCCCTACCTGGGGCTCTATGCCCACAAAAACACAGCTCCTGGGATCAGTGGGGTACACGAACACCTGCACCATGATAAGGTGGTGATTCATAGCGATTTACAACAAAGTTATATTATGTTAATAGCGATGATTTGCAATATAGCAGAATCAGCTGTATTGCACACAATGACAGTATGTCCAATTAATTTTGACTTTGGAACTTTTTAGAACGTGTCAATGTCATAATGATTTCACAACTCAACAGCATAATGGTTTTACTACTGCAATAAAGAGCTTCAGTAACCACAACAACATCAACAAAAACAAGTGCCCGAATATTTTGTGTTTCACTGTAAATTGAAGGCAAGTACAACAGAAGTCTGCCCTCTGAATTTATTTCAATTGTGAGCTCTTACTGTTTTCTATTTTCACTCTAATGACAAACACACTTGTCCTATAAACCGAAGCTTAGCCAGAAATCTGTGCAGTAATTGCAGTGACTTGCCTTAGACGGTAACAAGTACATTCAAAACTCCAATCTGAAGGTTAAAATAACTGCATAAGTGCCAGATGTAATAATAAGTACTTGTTATAGGGACGCACTGTATTTTGTTTTGATGTTCACAGCATTTTCGGCGTTCACAGATGGCCGTTTACATATTTTTAAATGGCTTGTGTGTGTCCTGTTAAGATGGTGGTTCAGGGGGCCTCTGGGTTTCCTTACAGGTTATCAAGTACAAGCTGTGCCGGTGCACCAGGAAGAAGCACAAACGCACGAACAACAACGACCGCGGCGCTGTGCTAAGCCTGGACGACATGAAACGTCACGTCAGTACCAATCCCGAACATTCCTGACCATTGGGATGTCTCACGAGGCCGGACCGGACCACGGCAAACCGAAACCTCAGAGAGAGACAGAATAGGGATAGAAATCTCAGTTTTTGGGCAAACTTGAAAAAGGTTTTGACAATTTTAGGAAAATTGCTGCCAAACTTGTTGTGCCTTGTAAACGGATCCATCAATCGTTACTGGACCATAGAAGTTGTTGAGAACAGCAATTTTTTTCATTTATGACAGAGCAGAACTTGGCAATCAGTTCACAAGTTAAATGTTCAACCTGTATAGTTATCCAGAAAGCTGACATTTCTCTCCATCAATATGATTTTAAAAAATGATGACTTTTGGCTGTCCCACTAAAGGACACCGGCATGGCTGAGCTTCATCTGATATCTCACTTTTCAAGAACAGAACATGGAAGTGTGGTGACGCTTCCTGTATGACACGGTCTCTCATCCTGCCTTACTTCTGTCTTCACTTAACACCTAGCTAACCTGTCATAAGATCCATCGAGCTTCTCATGTTTCCTGCTTGTAAATAATGATTCATTAACACAGGAAACAGTATCGAACAGGATAAGGAGGTACATATCAACTTCAAAGCTCTACTTTCATTGCAAGAACACTAAAAGTGTGTTAGTTGAGGAGATTGTGAATCAAACACCAGAAATTAGGTGCCATGTTAAGAAAGCCTCTTCATTCCAGATTTACATTACAAAAGCAAATATAATCCAGCTGTTCTCTTTCAATTTCTAATACAAAAAGAATGAAAACTAATTTTCTTAATCAAAATTCATATATTAAAAGAATTTTGTAATCCTCTCAAAGTCTCTCTTCAGAGATGTGAATAACCAGCCATGCGGTAGCATGCATCGGACCACAATCTGTTATGTGGGAATAGCGTTTATTAGTGCGGCTGCTTTCTTCTCAGACATGAATCGTAAGGTATTTTAATAGGTTCATTTCTAGAAAATACTAATTAAAACTATTCTTAATACATGCAGTATATTGTATTAATATCAGAGTGAGGCTGTGCTATTAGATATGGCAGACTCATTGATTGCAGGAAGAGTAATAAATTCACTTGGGTTTTTTGAAGAAGAAGAAGAAGAACAGAAGTGTGATGCACAGTTTTGATAACACATTAATATTCTGCTATTGATTCATTCCCTCTCATACATCACTCTGTTTTAATATTTGCTGCTATCACTTTGGCTGGGCTTTCTCATTTTTTCTTCTCACTGACAGAGTAACATTTTAATTTCCGCCTTTCCGTGTGACTGATCCTTTGCCCACTTGGGCGTGTCTTACCCTGGAGGGGTTTTCCTTCACTCACACCTGCCCATCTTTACCCACCCAGGATCCATGTGAGGCCCTGCACGCTCCGTCCTCGTACCCCGGAAACATGCTACCTCACCATCCCGGGCAAGGCAACTTTGAGGACTTTACCTGCTGAACCAATCACGACGGAGGAAGGAGGCGGAGACTTGCCATGCATTGCGAGACTTACTGACCTGTAACAAGGGAAACAGGATAATGTAGGAAACTGCAGTATCAGATTAGATTATAACATGAAACTGTGCTCAGAACTATTTTTCAGAAAGTCGTCAGCCATTAACTGATACAAAAAGTCAAATAGATGAAGATACTCTGAAATTGGAATGAAAAGTACATTTTTAAGATAATTTTGTGGAATTGAGTACATTCTTACTGATGCCTGTTAAATATGGACATCTGGATGTGTCTCGCACAGAAACAGGGGCTGTCTGCTCCTTTGGGGCATAGTGCAGGTACAGCCTCTGCTGAGACACAATCTTTCTCTCACAGCTTAACTCCACTGTACAGACAGAGCCACTTGGTTAGGTTCTGAGACACCACTGGTGTCCATTCCACTCTAAATGTAGCAGTATTAAGTAAGGCCGCACTCCTTTGGCCTCACACTGCAGGACTCTGCACGTTCCTGAGAAGAATGTACTTTTCGAGGGTTAAACGTGACATGAGGAGGTTTTATATTTGGTGGTGACGAAGAGGAGGATAAGACTAGAGCCTTCTGCCATTTGTGAACATACGGTTCAGTATGTCATTTGAAGTCCTTCAGGTCTGATTCCACAAATGCATGCTGCTGTCATTCTGTATTGCATGTATTTTTTTTATTTATTTATTTTTTTCTCCAATTGCCATTATGTGTGTGATGGTGGTTTGGAAGACTGATTGTGACACTTGTGACACTGTGTGTGTGTGTGTGTGTGTGTGTGTGTGTGTGTGTGTGTGTGTGTGTGTGTGTGTCTGAGCCCGCGTGCGTTTTGGGTCCATGACAGTATGCCAGTGTGGCTGAACACACATAAATTCACATGCTCTGAGGAGAACAGACAGCTCTGGCCATCTTAGCTCGTTGCTTACCGGTAATGTAGGTTTGCTCATACTCCCTTCACAAATCGTCACAGGAAACCAGCGTGTATATGATGACTCTCACCCCCACCCCCACCCCGGCTTCCTCCTGCTTATGCTGAATTTGGCACATAGGAATACTATAGGATAGGAAAAGGGTATTTCAGGCAGACCCCAGCCACGTTTTATGGAGACTAAAGATATTAAGTGCCTTCAGTCTCTCCATACATAATCCTATTCAAACCAGAGAGTTTGCCACGTGGTTTATTATTATTATTATTATTATTATTATTATTATTATTAGTCTGAGATGATGAGTTTTAATTAATGGTGAGGTACAGTATCTGAAACTGGACATAGTATTGGCCTTGTCCATTTTACTGTAAGCCCTTCACACAATTACATGTCCTAAGGTATCTTCTTTGTATATTCAGCTTTGTGAAGATCACAGTCCACTTTAATGTTTTCCCCAGCATGTTATCGCCAATGTTGTACCACAGACATGGTCAGCGTACTTCCCTTGTGTTCCTGTGAGGTCTTTGGCATGGAAACTCTTCCTCTGCCTCCTGCCTAGCAAAGTGGGTCATCACACAGGTTCTTTACATCACTTTTTAGCTCATAATTTGATTAGATTTGAGGACACAAGACCTGTGTGAAGTTTTCACTACCTCGTGTTTTGGTCTGACACATATTCAGTTCGTGTCCTGGGTTAGAGCCAGTAGTTGATGTTCTGAAAGGCCGCTGTTATATTACCCAATACAGTCCGTGCCTGTGACAATTCGCTGACACCACATTGCTAAAAACCCCATCATATCACATCTAATGCTGAGTCAAAACCTGCTAATTTGTTAAAGACTAATTACTAAGGAATTGCAGAGTCTGTGTTGACTGTTATAAGCCAAGAACTGTAGCTTGTCTTTTATGACTTTCAAAGCATTACAGAATGAAGAGTCTACCTTCCTGTGGACAATTACAACTATCTAGCGTTGTGGACAAAGGTGGTCTACTGTTGTCTTTTTTTCCATCTCTTTAGCGTGTGTAGACAGATGAGTGACACCATTTTCTCCTGCTGTACCATTAACAGCTTTTGGGTGTGGTATATATATGGGTCTCTTCATTTTGCTAGTATGTGGATCTTCTGTCTCACTTCACGCCATTATTTTAGCATTTCTGTATATGCTCTGCGTGACAGTCAGTAGGATTTCTCCAGCTTAGTTAGCCTCTAGCCTCTGTCTGTTTGTAACACATATATATTCACAGTACCAGTACTTTAAATACATTTAACATACTTAGTACAAAAGAAAAATAGTCTTTACCAAAACTGGTATAAACCATCCTTATAAATTTACTTTTCAAGTCATATTTTTCAAATAATCTTTAATTGATTTCTGAATTACCAGTAGTATATATTTTATTCAACCATAGTTATGATTTTGTTAATGTGTTTGTAACAGTTTCCTGCCCATACTTTCCCTCATGTTATTGTTTTAAAAAATGCATATCAAATATACTTTTTAAAAGCATTTAATATTAATACTTTTATTACTTTATTACTTTATTTTTATTTCTATATGTTTGCTCTGTCTGCTGTGTCTGCCACCTTTGGTAATACTGAAACCTTGCTAGGGGCCAAACCACAGTGGCTGCCAATGCGTGTTGCAATAAAGCCTTATGCCCTCTACAGGTCAGTCAGCGGTACACCAACACACTTCTGTGCTGCGTGTGTGTGTGTGTGTGTGTGTGTGAGTGTGTGAGAGATAAAGAGGAGAGAGATTTGGTGGTGTCTTTGACAAATAAGGTGTAGCTTGTCTATAGACACACTCGGATTGTTCTTTTTCCCAGCACTTCACCATCTAAACATTTTCCATAATGGATACTTTGTTTAAAGATCAGTGTTGAGAATAACCAGAAGTGTTTAGGCAAACGGTGGCTGCTTTTGTGACATCAATCATGGGAAGATCCACAGACAGGTTCCCGAACACAGCAGAGTGTATGTTTTTTTAGGAAACGCC
This sequence comes from Chitala chitala, assembly GCA_025773905.1. Lineage (NCBI taxonomy): Eukaryota > Metazoa > Chordata > Actinopteri > Osteoglossiformes > Notopteridae > Chitala > Chitala chitala. The sequence continues at coordinate 21,223 of JABJVR010020604.1, forward strand.
ATTAAAATCTAAAAGGAAACCGTTACTCAATCAGACCATTGACATTCTCCTTATCTCTTGTTTGTGTGTGTGTGTGTGTGTGTGTGTGTGTGTGAGTTGGGGGGGGGGGATTTTGCTAGTTTTCAACATTCTGTCTTTCCATTTCCAGGTGAGATACAAGTTAGCAGGATATCAGAGTGTATTTTAATCTGTGGCTCATTATAAGTCTGTGGGTAAAAAAAATTATATGTTATTGGTATAATTTCAAATGTCATACAGAAGCACAAAACATGCCACATGTAAAGGTGGTGTAAAATATTTAGTCTTATCATTCTGATTGCCATTACTGTCATCACTAGTGTTATAATAGTCAATATATAATATATACAAATAACGTCTAAATATAAAATACTTTTTTCTTTTTTACCACAAAACCATGTTTGTTTCCACTTAGTCCAGTTTCCATCTTTTTAGACAAGAGTATCCTTATACTACTTCTCCAATGAGGTAAAATAAAATAAGGGAAAAGCACCTATTGTGTTGTCAAATTTGTTCTTAACTAGAAATTTAACAGTATTCCGACACACACACACATCATGCCTAGCAATTAGTTAACTCTGGATTTCCTGTTTGTTTTGGTTAACCAACTGCTGGCCATGTTAGTGTTTTCCCTTTATTACACTGATTTTTATTCTGCAGCAGATCACACACAGATCTCTTATTTTCATACAATAAAATGTAGCATAAAATGCTTTACACAATCCCCCCCAGAAACAACAACAATAATAATAATAACAATAAAAACAACAACAATAATAATAATAACAATAAGGGAGTAAATAAAGTAGTTACAGCAGACGGGGCCAGACAGATTCAGCAAGCGGCATTGTGACATTATGTCAAACAGTTAAAAATGACTAAGGAAACCATTAAAAAAATTAATACATTATGAAGAAGAATGGGATAAACCGCTAAACAAAACAGATAAACACATAAAATTATTCAATAAAAAAATTAGACCATATAAATATTGAATTACACGATAAGACTAGATAAATAATAGTACTTAAGATCTAGTTAAAAGCCAAATTAAAGAGGTAGGTCTTAAGCTTCCTTTTGAAAATTGCGTTCTTCAATGGCATCAACATGACACAGTGCTGACATTAGTAACTTTAAGTAAATTGGGATTAAAACTATATTTGGCAGAATTAAAGGGTGTGAGAAACACAGTGTGCTGTATGTGTTGAACACTAAGCGAGAGAGCAGCTCGAATGCAAGGCCAGGGAGAGAAAGCTTTGCTTTTCTGTTTGCTAGCTGCCTTTATTCAGTTCCTTTTCTCTTGGATCTATATTCATGGAGTGTGTCCTCACCCATCTGACCTGTACATAAAGACTGTACATAAGGAGAGGTCTGTCTGCCACGACTACGGGTATATTTAGCATGCCTGTGTTAGCTGGAACGTCTACAGCAAACGTTCTGTTATATCTGACAATCTTCACCATGTTATGGAGTGTCCTCTGACACATGATGGTTCCTGGCCTCTTAAACACCACTCTGCAAAATTAAGTGATCAAAACACAGAATGCTGAAAGACTGTCCACTCACAGTAATGAAAAAAATGAATCATTGCAATTAATAAGCTATAATTTATATCAATTAGTGAAAAACCATTTGGGCACCAAATCAAAACAAGCTACTCTGACTAACGCTGATACACTCATACATACATACATGTATGCACTAAGCTGACCAGCCACAAAGAACAGGCAGGATTCCAAACAAATCAGGGCTGTTGTGACCACTCTTTGCAAACTCATGGAAGGACAAATTTAATGTAGGAAACAAGATTTTAAATGGCCTTCATTGATTTTAACTGGCAGTTGATTGTATACATCAACCAGCCTTATGGAAGGCATTGAAGAGCAAGCACATGTCCAGAAACTCCTCCAAACAGCATACAATGGTTCACGCACTGCATCTGGATTCGGAATTAACTATCTGAGGAGTTCACTGTCCATACTGGCGTCCGTCGAGCGGATGCTGTCTGCCCACTGTTTTTGAACATTGTGGTCAACACAATTATGACAGAGTCTTTTGAAGGCAGAAGCGGAGTTCAGTATGAGAACAACCAATTCATCTGATGTTTGCCATCAATAGCGTCATATTTGCAGACACAGACGGTGAGGCCCATGTACATAATTTACAACACTGAATGGGCTGCGCAGCCATATGGCTTAAAGATAAATGCAGAATAAGATTATGACAATGGATGGATCCCGTCCACCTTGACGGAGTCCAACTTGAACAGATGCACGAATTCAAATACAGTGGTACTTCTGGTCATGACCACAATTCGTTCCAAAACTCTGGTCGCGACCCGATTTGGTCGTGACCGGAACCTAGATTGGATTGCATGTAAATACGATTAATCTGTTCCAGACTCCTACAAACTGTATGTAAATATTGCTTTTTTTACGATTTTTAAGCACAAAAACAGTTTATTAAACCATAGAATGCACAGTGTAATAGTAAACTAAATGCAAAAACTTTGAATAACACTGAGAAAAAAAAATACACATTTTAATAGTAAAATATAAATCTAAAAACCTGGTGATGGACCAAACTTCACCAAAAACCGATCTAATTTAACTTGTCTTTTCCTGCGCATCAAAACTTAACGGAAGTGAGAGACAACATGATCGTTGATCATGTTCAACACTCTGTTTGTAACAGTTTTGTCTGGGTGGTTCTTCTCAAAGACATCCTGGAACTCATTCCATTTTCTATGACGGCTTTTAACACATCACTTCTAATCTTCTTCCTCCGATGACTGTTCCTCAGTGAACACCTTATGATGCTCATTCTGGAGTACCACTCTTCACATGTTTAGAGGCCATGGTCAATTGCAAAATTAATGGAAAAACACAAGAAATACAGCACAAAAAGTTCACAGCGAATGAACGCACATCTGACCGAAACCGATTACAGTACAAGGTGAGAAATCAGTCACGCTTGTGGGTTACCGAGGCTGTGTTTGTTCGGCAACCGAGTATGTGTTCATGACCAGATGCAAAAATTTGGTGACTATTTTGGTTGGGAACCAAGTTGTTCGTGTTTGGAAGCGTTCAAGACCAGAGGTTCTTCAAGGTAATTCAAACCTGTCATTAATAATTGTAACTGAATTGTCATAATTAATGAATAGCAGAAACATGTGCCAATAACAACAAATGCTTAAATTGTGACTTAAATGATTATTTTATCAACAACAAATGGATTAAAATGTACCATATCTGTTACAACATGTTTTAAAAAATTAAGCAACATCAGTAAGTCTTTATCATGCTTTTAAAATTCTTATTTAAAATGAATAAAGCTTATTGAGAATTATTGGGTTAACACTGTAATTATACAATAAGGTCAATGTTTAATTTACATTAAGATTCATTTAAAAGCAGAAATTGGCTGATACAAAAACCTGTACCCACTGGGGCCCCCCAGAACCATGGTTGACTACCCCGAGTCTAGGGATTCATGGATTCATGAAACACCCCCTGCCTCGCTGCAGCCCAGGGATACCAACATGTTATCAATGGGCTAAAGCAAAATTATGATATAAAATTGCACATTCCTGTCACTGTAATGAATAATGAACATCAATGCAGTGATGTGAGGAAGTGCTTTAATTCACCCTTCACCTTTACAGGGTTGCCTGAACCCTTATCTCCTTCTCTGCAGGATTAAAGGAGATAAGCTTCAGCATCTAACAAAGGTGACAGAGAGACAGTGGTCGCCTTCTGCACACTGTGTAAGGCATCTTGATTAGATACTTTTGTTCATACTGCGTCTGAAGGTTACCCTTAGCCCGGGCTGTCAAACAGCCAACTTCCTGAAGCGTGTTACACTGTAGAGCACCGTGTACCTCTCTGCCATTACATAAATCCTCATCTGTCAGAGTCACGGTCAGGTCCTAGACATGCTGAAGCTTTCTTGCCAAGAATGCCACAGCACATCTCCATATTTGCAGTTTACGAGGTACAGATGTCTTTTTAAACTGCGCTCCTTGCTTTATTGCACGCACTCATAGCTTGGGTGTCTTGAGTCCTTTATTCTGAGCCATCCTGAGTTCAGAAAATCGTGGCGCCTTAGAACAGGGTGTAATTATTTCTGCGCTTTGGTGACAAAGGCTATAATTGTTATTACATCGCAGCGAGCTGTAGGGAAGGTAAAGTGCATCTGGGGGAAGAAAAGGCCACAACTGTCAAACACCAGCAGTGGGCGGGGCAGCCGCTGTCATCGTGGGCCACGCAGAAGAGCGGGCGCCGGCAGGCTTGGCTGGTCGCTACGGATTACGGGCACGGCCAAAGCCGCTGTCTCACAAGGGCAATCTGAGCGGGCCCCTCAAGCACTGGAGGTGGGCAGAGTGGCCCACTGAGCTATGACTGTGAGCAGTCCCACAATGCCACGGGCCAGAAGGCCAGAGGACTTCAGACCACTGCTGTCTGTGCTTAAAGGAACTGGTTGCTCATTGGTGATCTGCACAGTGCTTTTCCTGGCCTTAATACTGGTGCATTGGGGGTTCAGCTACTGCCAAATTTCTGCTAACAGTTCTAGTCTACCATCTCAATCATGCCAAATAGTATCTATGTCCTACTGGCAACAGATACAGACAGGACTGAAGTCCAGCAGAGGTGCATTTAGGGACTGGTTAGTTTCATATGCACGTACACTTCCCACATAATTATGTTGGCCTCCAGTAATGTGCTGCCACTTTTTAATGTTATATCAGGCTCTAAACTAAGTGTGTAGGGAGAGACAGATTTCCTTTCAAGTGAACCGTACATGAGGCATCTCATCTTATCCTTTCATGTGTGGGTGAGCGTGTTGGAGAACCACCGTACCCCTGTCACTCTTCATCTCTTCTCAAAGAGCGTGTCAGATTAGCCGCGCTTTCTCGTCGTGGTTTGACTTTATCCTGTCCAATCTCGCGCACTAATTAGCAAGTCCAGCCGTTCGTCACAGATAAGGCAGCGCCTCGGTCTCCTTGCGGGCTGTGGCCGCGCGTCCCCCTCATTAGGAAGATTAATCGCGCTGGCGAAGGCCAGCCCTACGTGGCTCCCGCAGTGCCTCCTTAATTACGGCATCGCCTTCAACCACTTCTTCGTTCATTTAGAAACGATGTCGTGCACTTTGTGCCGGGGGAAGGGGGCTCTGCTGCCCACGCGTGTGACCGGTAAGCCCGCTGGCGAACAGCCTCCGCGTTGTGGGCGCTGGGAAGGAAGAGCAGCAAATGTGACCAGCGTCGTAATTTGTATGGCGAGCGAGTTTTACCTTTAATTCCAGGAAGTGCATTTAAGTGAACTTCAAAAGGCTACATAAAATGAGCTGGCAGTGTAAAAATTGTTTTTCCTCACTCGTTTTGGCTCGAAAGCTTAAACTTAAATTGCTGTGATGGTAAATTTAACCCGTTACGTTTTATAACCCTTTCTGTGCAGCACCAACATGCAGTAGATTTCTGGTGAACAGCCGTCATCCTTTCGCAAACATCATCACACCATACTACCACAATAAAATTCTAATTTCATAATTTATCATCATATGATGGAAAGCCACAATATTACAGAACATTGACAGAGTATTAAATAGTTTGTTTCCTGTGCTGTCGTAGTTAGTTCATTATTTAATGTTGTCCCATTAATTTAAAGTGTTCAGTCTCACAGCTGGACACACAGTGTTGATCATGGCCCACGCTGCAGTGCAGAATGCTTTGCCATCAGTTTTCTTCCTTATACACAGACCTTTCCCTTCCCATAAGCACAGAGCACATTCAACATGAGCTTTTGTAAGCCACCTCTTGACCCTCTTTAAAAGCCCATCCTTGCTGGTGACCGTGGAGCCGGAAAGGGTACGTGTAAGAGCCCCGATGGCACACAGACATGATTTGTCTTCATACTTTCTCCTGCCAAAGAAGCAATCTGTGAAAATAATGTACTTTATCAGGCTATTAACTATTATCAAATCCCCCGACAGGAGGAATAGGAAGACACATGAACTGTCAGAGCGTGAAAACATTAGCAGGCTGGCCCATTGTAGCGGTCCATCACCAGGCGGTTACCAGCATAAAGGCAGCAAAGAGATTACAATAACTGAAGGCATGACAAACAGAAGCTGAGGCAAGTCAGAGGGTCTGGTGTGAAGCCCTGTAAAAACAGAAGCTGAGGCAAGTCAGATCATCTGACCTGAAGCCATATAAAAACAGAAGCTGAGGCGAGTCAGAGGGTCTGGTGTGAAGCCCTGTAAAAACAGAAGCTGAGGCAAGTCAGATCATCTGACCTGAAGCCATATAAAAACAGAAGCTGAGGCGAGTCAGAGGGTCTGGTGTGAAGCCATGTAAAAACAGAAGCTGAGGCGAGTCAGAGCATCTGGCCTGAAGCCATGTAAAAACAGAAGCTGTGGCGACTCAGAGCATCTGGCCTGAAGCCATGTAAAAACAGAAGCTGTGGCGACTCAGAGCATCTGGCCTGAAGCCATGTAAAA
>JABJVR010020604.1:27835-39084 GCA_025773905.1 Chitala chitala
ACAGAAACTGGGGCAACTCAGAAGGATTGGTCTGAAGCCACATAAGAACAGAAACTGAGGTGGCTCAGAGGGTTTGGCCTGAGGACATGTAAAAACAGAAGCTGAAGTGGTTTTGAGGTCTTACCCAAAGATTGAACCAAGCCTAGGGAATTTTTTTTATGGTTATTCAAAGCAACTTGCTGTTTTCACCTTGTTGCACAACTGTGTTTCAAACACGCATTTCTGTCTTGGTGTTTGACCATCCAGTTTTGGTCTGTTCCTCTTCCGTCTGCATCCTCGTCTGTTTTCACTAACATGCTGCTTTGTTTGTTTGCTGTTGTTACAACTCATAGACTTCACCGATGATTTTACCCAAAAACTATTTTATCCAAGTAGAGTATAGCAGAGGGAGATTTGTGAGATTCAAACTGACAACCTTCAGGACACAAGTTATAGACTTTTAATAAGATAGCCACACTGACTGTACCTCTCCAGACACTTTCTCATGAATAACTTTAATTTTCACTGTTGACATCGGTGTGAAAGCAGTTTAGATTTAAATACAGTAACACAAATTTTTATTTTAAATGTGTACATAAATATTTCAATCATTCCAGTTATAATAAATTTAATTTTGTTATAATAGCATCCAAAAATCATATTAATCTAGAATTTGAGTCACATTCAAAAGGAACTAATACACAACATTCCTGATGGATAAACTGTTTATAACCTTTTGTTTATGGCGTGTCTTTTGAGGACATCGATTGCACTGACTGTCCACACTTGGTCTTCTTTGTTATCAACAACATCGGGATCACACAGAATAACACTGAGCAACATTTTTATCACAAGGGTGATAATTACCTCAGTCTGCGCACTGAATCTGAGTATGTTTTTAGAATTTCTCTATCAAGTAAGGTTTTCGACTGACGTTAAGCTTAAATTTGAAACTATTGTATATTTACATGCTTATTAAAATGAGAAACTATAACCTAAAAAACTTTTTAACTGTTTTCATTTTGTCCCCTATTTTTGTATGGGAACACATCTTTTAAGAGTTGGACAACAGCTAATAATAATCAGCTTTTATTGCCATTGCATACATGTACATGTGGCACCTACATCACAATGAAATTTGTTCATTTGACTACATTTAGTCCACCCCCCTGGGGGGAAGCAGTGGGCCGCCACACACAGCACCTGGGGAACAAGTGCAGAGTGTTTTACTCAAGGGCACACCTGGGCCAGGATTTGAACAAAGAGACTTTTGTATCCCGCCCTCATACTCTAGCTATTGAGCCACCAGGCTGTTATTCCACCATAATGGGACTGCACATGGTAAAGGGCTGAGGTCCCAGGAATGACTTCATGTTGGAAATGTTCTCATGAAATCGCTCACCCTGTCCATCACCGAACACACCAATGTTCTCAGAGAGGTCCAAGTGAGAGGTCAGTAAAATTAATCTTGAATGTAATAGTATTTAGTAAAATAAATATTTATTAATATATTTATCCCACAATGACAATAAACGATGACAACATGCAGATGGTGTCACGCGAAAACTAAGCTTAATAAAAAACAACATATTTATGTGCAGCATTATAAAGTATAATTAGAACACCCATCATTATCACTAGGACAATATTGTTATGCACCCGTGTAATTTTTAGTAATTCATCCCACCAACTCAAAATTTATTTCACACACACAGAACATTGCTCATACTTCCTTGCCACTTAAGGACTTCTTTTTTCCCATGTGCCACCCTGAAACAAGTACAAAGTAAATATCGAACAGCTGAAAAGGTGACCATGATATTCTCGTACTCCAGGGACGGAGCACGCGTTTCAGGTTAACGTTGGTGGGGACAGGGAGTTTGGGGCAAAAGGTTACATCGTGACCTCAAAACGTGGCCATGACGTCACTTTGCATTTCACCGTGGGGCGATTCTGTAGTTGCATTGTATATGGTTTGTTTTTTATTCATAAACTATTCACATTACAATATATACAGAGTAAAGTGATATCCACCTTTACCAATGTAGTACTTTAAATAAACCTTCTGTCAGTGCTGTTTATGAACTGAATGATAACTGAGTTGCTGGCAACTGAGCAACTTGGCACTTGACAAAGAAATTGCCGATATCTGGCTGTTTTTTTCAACAAGCTTCTTACTAATTCTTATGCCCTGTCAGCAGCCTGTTTGGGATGAGAGTTGTGACTGACATAAATGCTATTTACTGCTATCAGCTTTGCTATATAATTTAAAAAATTTTTACAGCACTTTATTAATCCCAAAGGGAAATTACTTCTCTACATTTAACCCATCCCCTGGGGGGAGCAGTGGGCCACCACATGCAGTGCCTGGGAGTGTCTTGCTCGAGGACACACCTGGCTGAGCTTGGATTTGAGCTGAGACACATCCACAGTTTAGGCTGATGTTCCACCGATTGAGCCACCTGCTCGTTGTACTATTAGCTAACCAAACTAGTTGCACAAGCAAATGAGAAGATAATCTTTATGAAAAAGATTGACATGAGACGATTAAAGTCCATCATTTCATGTAATGTTTCTTCACTTAACTGCTGGTTTTATTGTGTGTCCTTCAATGAATTGATCTTAGATACAAAACCGATCCACTCACTGCTCTAACCTGTATGTCTTTCGTGGCCAGCTTGGAAGCGTGCATCTGCCAGCAAGAGCCAACTTTAGACTAAACCATTTGAACGGACGCTACGGGTGTTCAGGGTGAAAACTGTTAGATAAAAAGTTAAAATTTTAAGATTATATACATTGACTTTATGTGTTTTTGTATATTAAGCATTGTATTATATATGATATTATTAGGAGGGGGATATTCCCCCCCATCTGAACACTGGAGGAGACACGTTGAGTTATTACAGTGATATTTTAGTTTGCCAATATGTTGTGTTCTCCTGGTGATGTAACCTGCAGGCATTGTAACGTGACTAATGGAATTATAAATAAAGCTTCCCCCCTTTCCACTTGGATCAGAGAAACATGGAGTACACGTGTGATTTTTTGCCATTATATAAAGTTATCTTTATATATCCGGTTATCCCTACCCTTATAATGGAGTCGACAACAGGACATGCCCTCTCTGTTATGCCTAAATCTATGCCTATGGCTAATTCAATGCATATTTATTAAAGGTACGTATGAACGTCAGTCTAGTGTCATCAAATAAATATTATTGTTAGACAAAGAACAGTTGATATAAGCAAGTAAACTGTAACGTGTCAACCTGTCAGTTAAACAAAGCCATTATCCACGTCACTAGGCCCATTGCTGTACTGTTTCTACTGTACCTGAGATCTTCAACTAGTCGCAATCAGCATGTGACTGGATAAAAATCCTGAGTCCTATGCAATATAATGCAGGATTTAAACGTTTTTTTTTTCATTAAAACAAAACCAATGCTTAAATAAAACATGATTTGAAACGTAAACATTTTTGACAGCAATACAACTAAAATGCACTCAAAGAACTAGAAAGAGAATAAATAACACAGACATATGAGTTAAAGAAATGAGAATTCAAAAAACAAAATTCCTATTGTTATTCAAATAGAAACATTAAATATTTTAAATTCTCAGTGCCTGCTTTGCTGATAATGTATCTTCAAAGCACAGTGCTGTTTATGGGAGCAGTGCTGAATGTAACTAGACTAGCTCTGCTTCACACACTTTTGAAAGGTTAACATTTCACAGTTAGAGGACTTTATGGTGTTGGACAGTTGTATTGTTTGCCTGATTTTGATAAAAAAAAAACAATACTGTAACTGCTTTTTTAGTTACAATTTATATTAATTTAGGGAGATAGGGGGGATCAAGATTTTTACTTTTATTTCACATTGAGTCTCCTTGTGTGTTAGTTAATCTAAATCGGCTATATAAAGTGTGTATTACTTTAAAATAGACAGTTATTACTCAGCTTCTAATGAACAAATATTTGGGTAATTGTTATAGCAATGCATGTGTTTGTACAATGACCTTGGAATGTATGAACAGCTAGGAAGAATTTGAAAGAATACTAGGTAAAATTTTGATAATTGTTTTGTTCATATTTTTGTGAATATGCCATGACCTTGCTTGTAAGCAGAAAATTCTCTGGGTATCTATGGCAACGCCGTACAAATCCTGACTAAAGTTGAGAACCCTGAAAAGCTGAAGTAATTTAAAAGGAACACACATGTAATAGACTGATCACACACAAAGTAGTCTGTTAAAATAATTTAGTAAAAAAAAGTTGTTAGTATGAAAATTTGTGTTCTGCAGATATTATTACACTTCATGCACAGTCAATCCAAGCCAGTCAGACTTCACTTCTTAGGTTTAAAATTCCATATATCCAAACAAGGAAAAATACCCATCCATACTGCTAATCCAATTCATGGTCACGGGAAGCCTGGAGCCCATCCCAGAAAGTACAGAGTAGAGCACACCCAGGGCAGGGTGCCAACCCCCACAGAGCACACACTACGGGCAACTTGGAGACACCAATCAACCTAACCTGCATGTCTTTGGGCCATGACAGGAAACTGGCGAACCTGAAGAAAACCCATCAAGCACAGGGAGAACATGCAAACTCCACGCTGACAGACCCAAGGCGGGAATCAAGCCCAGGCCAGAGGTGCAGGGAGATGGTGCCAAGCAGCACACCACCGTGCTTCCAAAGAAAAAAGTATTTAAGCAAAATATTGTGGTAACTACTGTTTGCAATATTCTGTAATTGCATGTTTAATATACTAAAACAACACAACATTATAAATGCCTCCATAAGAGTTCTCATGCAGTTGGAGGTTTCATGTAGCCCATATCATCAAAGAACTGAAACCTTGACTGTACTGTTTAAGGAAGTTAAATTCTTTGAAAGTTACTTCTGATAAAATGTAGTTTTATCTGTCTGTGATTTGCAGTGTGTGGAGTTACTGCATTTAAGGCTGTGAATTAATGGGAAGAAAACGGACAAAGAAAAATTTGATAAAGAAAGTAATTAAATTTATTGGGCAGGCAGACATATCAGCAGGCTCATTGTATGGTAATGGTTATCTAAGGTGTTTCATGATGTTTTTAAGTATGAATATCATCTGTTACATCAGGATATCAGAAACTGTGCAATGATACATAGTGGCAGAATAAGACCCCCATCCTGTAAAACAACACTACTTATCCTCCTTTGTACCACAAGGAATTTAAAAATATAATGCAACATTTAAAAGGTGGGAATTGCAAGAAGGGAGGTTCGAATAAGCATTAGTAAACCTGCACACAGTTTTGGTTTAACTCTTGTTGTGTAAAGTGCAATTTGAGAGATGGGACCATGAGGGATGTACACTATAGGGTATAAGGTGGGCAATATGTAGAGTATTCTTTTCGTTTTGTATGTGTTATTGGTTTTATTAATGTGTTAAATGATAAAGGACCACGAACAGCAATGTAATTTCCATGTGGATCAATAAACTCTACCTCTACCTCTAAAAGACACTAAGTGCACGCTGCGCGAAGAGGCCTCAAAAACACGACCAGCGACACACACCCACGCGCGGTCCCTGATCTCGCGATATTTGACGTCATCCAGTTACTGACCGGCGAGACACGCGCGGTCTCTGATCTCGCGATATTTCACCAAGTCACCTAGTTACTGACCAGCGACTCCCTCAGCTACGGAGAAAATGGCGGGCCGTGGCACCTTTCAGGCGGCGACAACGGGAGGTGGCGGAGGAGGCATGGGCCCCGGTCCTCCAGTAAGCGGTGGTGCGCCCGGCATGGGCCCGGGGACTCCCTCTGGCAGGATGGGACCCTCACCCGGGGCTCAGAACCATCTGTACCGCTCGCCGATGCCAGGGCCGGGATTCCCGGTAGGAAACAAAGGAAAAACCGCTGCTGTGTGTGTGGTGGTCGGTTTTCCCACGTAAAAACGGATGAGTTTTACTCGGTAAACCCAGCTAGTCCTGGACACGTTTAACTAGTCCTGGACACCTCGTCAGTTTAGGTTCTACCTAGTTTAGGATAGGCTTGTGCCATACAATATGAAGTGTAATTCGCTTTTGGTGAGTTTGTCGTTGTGTGCCTGTGGCATCACTTGTACCACAGTAAAGGAGACTGAAAAATATGTTTCTAGGCTGTACGGGTACTATTATTAATTAATGTGCCTAATTTGTGTTTTCGTTGGTCGCATCATTGATGGACAGTTGAATTAAAAAGATGCGCGCATGATCAGGGATGCTGATAATGACATTCCCTGCCATTAATGGTGTAATAATGTAATAGTTAGTGAAAACGTCGGTGTGTGCAAGTGTGTTTGGATATTTTTCAAAGGGAATTAATAGTGTTGTAGATACCTATAAAGTGTAATTATGCAAACGCACAGCGACCCCTAGGCCATTCAGTGATGTCTGTAGAAATTAGTTTATGAAAAACGTGGCTGCGCATTAGTGTTAATGAAATTGCATTAATTTAGTATTGAAGTTCAACATGCACACCCAGGAAAAGGTGTTTCGTCGTACTCAGTGAGAAATTGACTCTGCAGAACTCTCTTATAGACTTTTCCGGTTGTGTTTACACCTCCTGTACTCTTGGATATGGTCTATGTCAGATGTAATCATGGGCTGTATTCACTGTTTACCCCTGTTTCAGCTGGGTCTTTTCAGTTAGGTCTGTAAATGGCCACCAGGCTAAAAAGACCAAATAACTAATGAAATGTACAGGTGTCTAAGGGATGATATATGGCAGGAATGCTGTTGAAAAGTCACTAAAATGTGCTATTTAGCAATGTCACTTTACAAAATATAAACTCAATTTTCAGTGATGCAGAGGAATTTGAGTTTCTACTTCCCAGTTTACTAATTTCCCTACATGCCTATGTTTTATGAACGCCTTAATATTAGGTGTCTGTTGGCTCAACTGGGATGCAGAATCTCCTGCTTCAAATCCCAGCCCAGCCACCAGATGTGTCCTTAAGCAAGACACTCAAATTCAATTAAATTTATTTTTATATGGACTGAAATGTTAGCTCCCCAGGTGCCACATGTGGCTGGCTGCCCCCAGCTCCCTCCTGGGGGGGGGGCTAATTGCAGTGAACAAAGTCCTTGTATGGCACAGACATACTTGGCCATAAATCTGATTCCCTTTCCCTTTTAGCAGCCTGGCGGTTTAATGGGTAGAACATCAGGCTGGCATGTGGAAGACTCCCAGTTTGAATCCCAGTCCAGCCACCAGGTGTCCTTGAGCAAAACACTCATGCTAGTTCCCTGGGTGCTGTGTGTAGCTGGCTGCCCACTGCTCTTCTCATAGGATGGGTTAAATGCAGAGAAGTAATTTCTCTCTGGGATTAATAAAATAATATTAAAAATAATAAAAATTAAAGTAGTGCATATCAGCATAGCCCATTGGGTTTTTGTCGATTCAGTGAAGGCACAGAAACCTACTAATATATTTAATTATTATTTGAAGTTGGACATTTTTTCTGTGTGTAGACTTTTTGATTCCCACATGAATAAGTACTTTTTCCATGACTTTCAGTTTCTGTCTAGGGATCTGATCTCATTTGCATAATGAGGTAACATGTAGAATGACATTGATATCAACCAGTCAGATTCTGATGTAAGGTGGGTGGGGCTTTTTTTTCCCCATAATCTTGTGGGGTTTAGCCTGCTGCTCTTGAGTTGCATGGTGACCTGGTAGGCAGGAATACTGTCAGCATTCCAAAAGAATTTGTTTTGTGCTGTTTGCATAATTATAAGTGAAAACCTTGGAATAAACATAGTGAGCCCAGGTTAAATTCTACTGTGGTGGCAACAAACAGAAGGAGCCATCAGGTGAAAATGAGCACAAAACCTGAAAATCTCTAGTTGTGCTGTTGAGGACAGGATATAACATGCCTGCAGGGGGTCTCTGTTAACAGCACAGAAGTTGACTGTGACTTTGTCACATAAGCTAAGACATCAGGGTGTAATGTAATCACTGATAGTCATGTGTTATCATTAAAGATAATCTGAATGTATGGCACTGTTTTATAGCCATTCTTGGTGATGTGGCTTTTCAGCAGAAATTCTGGATATTGCAAGCACCAGGAATAAGGGGCAGATCGACAGTGTCATGGCAACTGATGAGTAGTTAGAGTAGTGGGTGATAAACCTGTAGACCTGTTTGTTGCAACCTTGAGAATCAGAATAAGTTTCCTGACATGGGGGAGGGGGGGTGAAATGGTAATGTGTCATGCACTCCTTAGTATTGAGGCTCGGCAGCTGGTTTTTAGACTGAACCCTGAAAAATCCAGTGTCCAATAGGAGTTTATAACTCTCTCTGAATCACATGACTGTCCAGATTCTCATACAGGTGTGTGCCTGCCCAAATCTGTGACTGCAGTCATCTTGATAAAACTCAGTTTGATGGATATAGATAGGTTAAATCGTCATTAAAAAGTATAAAATAATTAACAAGAGTTTGATTAGTCCCCCAAGCGAGGGACTCGGGTCTTCAGCTCAGTATGCTAAGCCACTTGACTGGTAGCTTTGAACAGGATGTGAGGTCCTGGGTTTGAATTGGGGCATAGTCACCCCCATTACACACATCTGATCTGGGCTTGATGCTAACAGTAGTGCTGTTTCTCTGTTACTCACTGTAATGATTCAGTAATACTTGTTGTCCATGTCTGTGAGTATATGTGCTTAATACTGTGCTCTTTCTGTTCCTATAAAAGCTCCAGATACAGCAGTTCAAATATGCACTCATTCTTGGTGTTAGACCTGTGTGTGTGTGTGTGTGTTTTTACTTTTCAGTATGTACTGTGGCTGCTCTCCCTGACAGTTGCTCATGGAGACCTAAAACCTCGTTTTCTTTGTTGCTTTTGTCTCCGAGACACATCTCCAGTGAAAAGATGTTCTCCTTTCTCTTTTTCGTGTCCTTGACTGCTTGCTCAAAGTGAGCTTCGGCAGCACTGTTGAAATCAAGCGGAGAATCGTTATTCATTATAGAGCCGCCAATTGTTTCACTCGTGCAAGGTTACAGGAGGGGACAAAGGGATTCTGAAAGCAGCAAGGTGCAGGAATGTTAAAATTATGTGCTGAGTACCTTGGCTTAATACAAAAATCATTTTCCATATTAGGGAGTCTAAGAAAAATGACAGGCAGCATTTTCAGCTCGCAGACCAATAAATGCCCAGTGTATTTACAAATACTCGCACAGAGAATGATTATCCATGCATGTTACAAGGTCAGTGCTTAGGAAATTAGTGACCGTTAACTGCTGCTGTTCAGTCTTCACTTCTGATTTCTGTGCAGGACTGTTGAGTACATGAGAGTAAAAGTGTGTAAGAATGTGACACACAGTACGTGGTTTGAACCCAAAAAATTGTAAGGGGTCATTTGAATGCTGCATGTTCCTGCTGCTGCATGTTAGGGGAGGGCGTGCAACGTTGTGGCATTGTTTGGGTGGGGTGGGGGGCGCTATGAGGCAGGTGTGTGGTAGTACAGTGAACGCCGGTAGCTGTGGGCAGGAGGCTGACTGCAGCTGTCCAGAGAGCAGGCTCCTCAGACATGCAGTCGGAGACGCGCAGCCGGCTCTTCGAGTTCCTGGCGCACGGCTTGGTGAGTGTGTTGGCATTCGTGTTTTGTTGCATCGGTGCATGTCTCTGGCTTCTGTTCTTGTCCACTTCAGCTGTCTCAAGTACCCGTTTTTAAAGTCCCGGGGTGGCTCGAAAGCAGGAGTCTAATGACTGCTGAGTGGTGTTACCCACCAGTCTAATGAGCAGACTGCAGAACAGCTTGCTTGCTGGTTAACCAGCTGATGTTGTAGTTGTGTGGAAGATTAACTGTACCACAGAGACACGGATTGTGCATGCAGGTCGTCTTTGGTGTTGCGTGGCTGATGCTTCCCTAGTAGACATAGAGCCAGGACTCGTTGTTACTTGTTTGTTCTGGCAAAGCAGTGCATTGCCTGGAATGAATACAAATGAATTGTTTAATTCATGCTGAATTTATCTGCCATGGATGAGTCTTGATGAGGAATGCAGGTTATAAGGATCATTGTTGTGTGTATGTGTGTGTGTGTGTGTGTGTGCCAGCTGAGTGTAACTCACTGTAAAATAGCCAGTTTTTTTTTATCACAGTCTATCACTGGCAAATATTTCCTGTCAATAAAGTTGTAATTGTGACGTACTTTTGACTTTCTGTCATCTCTCTCTTTTCTCCATACTGTGGAGTTTTTGGTTCCTCTCCTCCACTGTTGTCTGGCTTCATTCATTTGTATTAATTCTTCAGTATCTGCAATTTCTTGTGTAAAGCACTTTGAGGCACATTGTTGCGAAAGGCGCTATATAAAAATTAAAATTAATTGTGTGAAAGCATGTTGTTTTGTGCTCTGTTTTCAACAAAGGGAGGGGGTAATACTCCAATTTAAGCAAAGATTTGTGTACAGTCAGATGAATGTATAAAAGCCCGAAGTCCATGATGTGGATTCACAGACAGGTTGTACATCTCATTGTTCTGGAAACCTTGTGTGGTCGTCTTAACACTACTTAGTACAGCTTACATTGGGCAAATATTGATAACTCATGTCAACGTTTAAGGTTAAAACTTAAACTTGGCAACACCTCTTGGGTTTGGATGTTTTTTTGTTGCTGTGTTGACAATTTTTTTTGTGAGATAGGGAATGCGAGCTTAAAGCAGATTTGTCTTTGATGTACATGAACAAGGTGCTCGTCAGAGAAGTAGTAAGTGTGTCTCTCTCAGGTGAAGGGACGGGGCTTGGACTCAGTTTCCCAGGATGCTCTATGCTTTTAGGATCATCTGTCCTACTAGCCTTATTAATCAGAATTCTCTCATGTGTCATCATTTATTGAGATGGGATGTTGTTCACTTTGCAGAGACCTGGAATGCCCCCATCAAGCCGGATGCCCCCTCAGGGACCATCGATGGGACCCCCAGGCTATGGTACCAGCCCCGTGTCACGGCCTGGCATGCCGGTCATGGACCCATCACGGAAGAGACCTGCTCCTCAGCAAATCCAACAGGTGCAGCAACAGAGTCGCAATCAACAGTAAGTAGGAGGAGGCCATGGGTGTGGATGGGGTCAGGATTGGGCCAGAACAGGTGTGGCCCGAGATGTGAGTGGGGGTACGGGTGGAATGGGTGTGGCCCGAGATGTGAGTGGGGGTACGGGTGGAATGGGTGTGGCCCGAGATGTGAGTGGGGGTACGGGTGGAATGGGTGTGGCCCGAGATGTGAGTGGGGGTACGGGTGGAAT
>JABJVR010020615.1:0-39080 GCA_025773905.1 Chitala chitala
TGTGTTTTCGGTTTTGTTAATTTGTTTTCGGATTTGTTATTTTGTTTTTGGTTTTGTTAATTTGTTTTCTGATTTGTTATTTTGTTCATTTGTTTTCTGATTTGTCATTTTGTTTTCTGATTTGTCAATTTGTTTTCGAATTTTTCATTTTGTTTTCTGATTTGTTATTTTGTTTTTTGATTTGTTAATTTGTTTTCGGATTTGTTTGCACTTCACGGCCACCGTACATTAAGAACTCATTCTGTTCTCAAGGACAAGGGCGATCCCAGCAAGGGCTAAAATGTGTTTAATGTGGCCAATGAGTGCAAATGCCTGTGCAGGTTTCCATCTTGTTACCCTGTTCTGTTTCCAGTCTGCCTTTTGATTACTTTGTATCAGAATGTCTGACGGACTGTATAAAAAGGAAATGCAAAGTGACCAAACTTAATTCCTTTCTGTGCTCATATATTCTTCCATCCATCCATCTTCTGCTGTTTATTTGGGACCGGTTCGTGGGGGCAGCAGTCTAAGAAGAGATGCCCACACTCCCCTCTCGCCAAACACCTCCTCCAACTCTTCTGGAGGAATGCCGAGGCATTCCCAGGCCAGTTGGGAGACATAGTCCCTCCATCATGTCCTGGGTCTTCCCCAGGGTCTCCTCCCGGAACACGTCCTCATGTCCGGAACACCTCCCCAGGGAAATGTCCCCAGAGGCATCCAAAACAGATGCCCGAGCCACCTCAATTTGACCCCCTCCTCAAACTGCCACCTTAAAGTGGTGGTTTGAGTACCCGATTGATAGGAGCTATGTTGTGCGGGGCTAAATGTCCCTGGTAGGGTCTCCCAAGGCAAACAGGTCCTAGGTGATGGCTCGGATCAAGAGCAGTTCACAAACCCCTTATGAATAGTAAAATACAGAGGACTGCTATGTCACCCGGAATGACGCTAGTGGGGCACCACACTGGAGCCAGGCCCGGGGATGGGGCACGCAGGTGAGCGCCTGGTGGTCGGGCTCACGCTCACGGGACCCGGCTGGGGTCAGCCAGAAACAGCGACATGGGGCCACCTTCCTGTAGGCCCACCACCTGCAGGAAGGAGCGTAAGGGGCCGGTGCATTGTGGATTGGGAGGCTGTCCTGGGGGGAGACCTTGGCAACCCAATCCTTGGACAACGAATCTGGCTCTGGCTCATATATT
The DNA here is from genome assembly GCA_025773905.1 of Chitala chitala. Classification (NCBI taxonomy): domain Eukaryota; kingdom Metazoa; phylum Chordata; class Actinopteri; order Osteoglossiformes; family Notopteridae; genus Chitala; species Chitala chitala. Next base: position 1,176 of record JABJVR010020615.1, read on the forward strand.
ATTCTGTTCACATTTTCGTTATACAAAGCATTTACTTTTCCAATACAATTACTTGTGGCCCCTCATCCTACAAGCAGGATTAGACCTAGCCCAAAAACAGAGATGTGACCACCAACACACCGTCACCATCAACACATCCATGCAGTGTTAATGGTATTGTGTTCATTTTCCAACACACTGTTTATATGCTAATTGACATTATAGTGACCTGTGGGCTACTAACATGAGTGATCAAACTATAAATAAATTGTTAGCATTTGCAGATTGTTTAATGTGTGGGTGGATAACTAAAATATAAAATATACGTCAGTTTGTGGAATGACTGAGCATGTACCATAGCTATTTGAGTTTCCCTAACAGATGTGCATGTTAATTTTTTACTGTCCTGCTTGTTGGTCTTCAGATTTCTTGTGCTTCTTTTGCCCTAGTTCAGGTTCGCTGCATAATTAGTTCCTAAAAATGCATGGCTGAGTTACGATGCAAACCAAGCCTCAGCTATGACTGAACAAGTTGTCAAGTTACATTTTTTCCCCATACTTGTGCAAGTTTTCATTTGGGTGACTCAGTCTCCCATTATCAATAATAATAATAATAATAATAATAATAATAATAATAATAATAATAATAATAATGGCACTGCTACCTCATACATCCAGATTGACTCTAGCTGTCAGCACTGTGTGTGGAGTTTGGATGTTCTCCCTGTGTTTTTGTGGGTTTCCTCTGGGTTTGCCAGTTTTCTCTCACAGCACAAAGACATGCTGGTTAGGTGGATTGGAAACTCTAATTGCTTTGTGTGTGTGTGTGTGTGTGTGTGTGTGTGTGTGTGTGCCTTGTGCTCTAGGCTGCCTGGGATGGATTCCAGGCCACCAGCGACCCTGTATTTGTGTAATGAAAACGTATTTGTGTAATGGATGGATGGATAGATGACAATAATAACTTAACTATTTTTCCACAATGTGTTCTGGCATTGATTACATTGGGTGGGCAAAACAGTCATGTTTTACATTACAGCAAACACATGGGTCATCTGGTGTTGCCACCATTCATAATTCTATTTCGCCATTCTATTATACATGTTCTAATAACTTTATAGTCCACTTGGTGTCGCCATTTCCATGACTACTGGTTTGTTGAGAGTTATCGTGGTTTGGGGTTGTGTAGTTTTGACTTTGCAAGTTATCAAAAGAAAGATACGTTTAGTGAGATCCAGTCAAATTAAATTGTAGCCCTGAAACCAGAAAAAACTTTCACCAATTCTCCTTAGACAAAATCATTTCAGAAAAGTTGTGCTGAGATTAGCAAAACTTGCTAATTATATTTTAAATCTTCAAATTTTTGTTGTATGTTGAAAATGTAATGTAGTCCAGTTTTGTTCACAAGCAATTCACAAAAATATTTGAGGTTATTTAATACAACGAGCTGTTGTTACATATCATTCATTTTTGTAGCTGTCTGCAATACATGTAGTTACTGCATGTGACAAACCTCTTATTCACAAAGATTTATGGTTAACATTTCTCTTTCTACCATTTCAGAAGCATGCCACAAAATTCTGCCTTTGGGGATCTTTTTATCGAGTTGGTCAAACGTATTACAAGAAAAAAACATTAAATAAATAAATATATAATTAAAAGTTATATATCATCTTTAACTACCCGAACTGTCTCTTGCTGGGGTTCTCTAATTTAACTCCTGTTTGAGAGACAAAAAAATACTCTTAAACTGGTGATTGTGTGTGTGTGTGTGTGTGTGTGTGTGTCAGTGTTTTTTGCCTGCATGCGTGTGTACGCACTACTGTGAATGCGTGCGTGTTTGTGTATGTGTGTCTGTGTGTGTATGTGTGTGTGCATGTGTGTGTGTGCTGTCCTCATATGTTGAGAAGTGGAAGTAATGGGGTCTGGTCCTACTTAATTTCACTGGGAGTTGTGTGTGGCAAAGACGCCAGAACATGTCAGTATGTGTGGATCTTCTGCTCTTTCTAGGGGACATGGGGCATAGAAAAAGTCAGCTGGGCATCCGGCAGCTGGGCCACATTTGTGTCCCTCTGAGACCCTGGGGAAAAAAGCTTTTGGTATGCTATTCACTGTAATGTTTTTCCTGTCTGTGAAATGTCTCCAGCATGAGGCTGACACACTGGATGCAATACCACTTTTACACCATGCTTGCATGCAACACAGTAGATTGTTACTGTGTGGAGTGTATCCTTGGTTTAGGATCATATCTTCATAAATGCACCACAGTGTTATGGACTGCTTTTGTTTCATTTTCTTTGTTTCAAGAGTTGGTATGTTTTGCTCTTATAAATGTGTCCTAAACTCCACTTTTTTCATCTGCCAGTTATATTTCAGGCTGTTAGGTTCAGGATATATCCTCTGAATGTGTAAAAAACCCTCCCTTTTCTTGGCAATCCCACCTTGCCATTGTTTTAAAAACATAGTTTTTCCATCCCTACAACAACATACCTGTCCAGGGAGCACATTGTGGCCTGTTCAAGGCGTCTGCTCAGCGCTGTCTGGAAATCGGTGAGAATTTGGCAGAAAGGCTGGTCAGCTTTCCAGCAGGCTGGTTGGCTTGGCTTGTTTTATCTTCCAGCTGAAACCTTGCAGTGCAGAGCTGGCCACATTTGTTCTTTTGTGGATAAGGCCAAAACTTGGACTTGATCTGATGGGTTGGAGGCTAAATCCAGAACAACGGTCCTTCAGATTCAAGAATGCAACAAAGATCCCTACAAGAATCTAGAGAATCCCAATGGGGTGTTTTCATGTTGATGACAAATGGTGGTAAAATTATTCCGGGGAAATATTTTGGCAAAAAACACAATGTTTGTCTCCATGTAGCAGCCGCATCATTACAGATTCATCAGGGCTTGGTGTATTCATGGTCATCCTCCTTTCTTCTTTATTGTTTTTTCTCCTCATACTGAGTACTGATAATGTATGCTATATAATAATAATAATAATAATAATAATACCATACATACTAAATGTGTGCCAGAAATATATTCCTTTTCAGGTCAATGTGATACTAACTGCAGGACCGTACCATGACTGATTCTTTATTATACAATGTAGCCTGGCAGCAATGAACTGCAACTGGTCATGTTGCAAATTTTAGTCATATGGTCCGTATTATACATGTTATGCATGTCTGGACCATTATGATTTACATAATTTCTCTTGATTTAATTGCTTTGTATTTTGATATTTTGTAGCTCAGCCTGTATAAGGTTAAGAACATTTTTCCGTTGGACTGAAATGTGACTTGCTGTAAGGTCTTGCTGTTTGACCAGCACCACAGACGTTCAGTTTGCACTTTGCTGCTCTTGTTTTTTATACTACAAGCCCCCCTGTTTATGTAACATATGTTGTATGTGATTCTCTGCCTTTGTGCTGTTCGTGGTGGCAGCTTGCAGATGAAGGACAGAGTGAGTGGAGGCAAAATAAATACAATATATGAGTATTATTCAGGAAATCATCAGTGTAGGTTTTTATAGCACAAAAACCTACAGCGTGTGTTAAGTTATTATGGGGTAGAGTTTCACTGTCAGGTTATAAGTCAGTTTTGATGTGAGTCATGGAGCAAACATGTTTACTGTCACATATGAGGTACACACAACATGCATGTGTGTTTTATACACATTATCAGCTCATGCGGCTGACAGCGAAAGACACGGCATAACTATACATGAATGTGTGTGAGTACGTGCGCGTCTGAGTGTGCGCACATGAAGTTTATACACGTAATAAAACTTTGACAAATTCAGTTTTGCTATATTTACAAACAGCTTTGGTGATTAGCAGCGTTGCCTTCATCTTTAATCATATTTGTCACAACAATTGATATTTTTACAATTAAAATGCCTACTTTGACTTGCCAAACTAAATCACTTAATACAGTGGAATAAATGGGAAAGTGCATATTCTGGACTTAGGCATCACGCAATTAATTGGTGGCTGTTGTACTGTTGTTTTTATTTTCACTACTATTACTACAATAATAATAATAATAACATTACATATTTTATATATTACAAATATATTATAATTTATAATAATAATAATTTTTTTCCAGTTTTTTTTAACAAACGTTCAGCCAAGTTACAGGTGTTTATTTTGTGGTGATGGTAATCATTTTATTTAGAGGTACATACAAATTCCACATAACAGCTATTTCTACCAGATGAAAAAGTTCTTACTATTATTTGTATGGCTTTCAATGGTAAAACCTCTTAAATAAATAGTTAAAAAGCTGCAAAACAATAGTTTGCAATGACTCAGCATACAGCCTTGCCTTGATGAGCAGTAAAGTAGTCAGTGCTGTGTGTGAGTGTGTGTGTGTGTGTGTGTGTGTGTGTGTATAGGCTCATAATCAGCTGTGACAGGTTGCTGAGCAGTTCTCGCACACAGGATGTTGTCTTATGTCCAGCACAAGCCTCTGACAATGTGTTGCGTACTGAAGACTTTGACCTTTGACTCATTGTAATTGCATGCAGTGGATGATGAAAGGCACCTCAGTTTAGCCTTTAATTACTGCTGGCAGTGGCGGTCTGTCAGTGCTCTTTGCAGCCACAACCAACATTTTTCCCCCTTGGTACTCAGACCCCAGTGGAACAACCGACTTCCTTTCAAACATTACAAATGAAAAATAACATGCACACAACTCAAGTCCAGCATGGACAAGTTCTGCAGACCCATTTACACTAACCAGCTAACCAAGTGAGAAATTAGGGACAGAATCCAAGCACAGCAGTCAAGTGAAAACTGACATGAGAAAACTATTCAGACATGATCAGCATTACCCGAATATGTGAAAGAATACTATCTGCTACCCAGACCCTGCAACAAATAAAATTTAATAATTTGTTGTAATGACCATTACTGATGGGGGCTTAATCAGCTTTTACATCAACATCCAATGTCTGCAGTCTGATGACAGCTCCAACACTCAAATCTAACAGCGTTTTGTTGAGTGAGGGTGATGTACACTTGCCTAATAAAATTGTGAGTGAGATGTTGTGTGGGCAGTTTCAACAGCGGCCTTGAAGACCTGAGTCCCAGCGGGGGCTGGCGGGGGTATCACTGCAAATAAGCAGAACAGGAGACGTACGTGAAATTTACAGTGCTCTGACAGGGCAGGGCAAAGAATGTTAATTGACACTCAGCAGAGAGGGAAAAAAACGTGAGGGATGAGGGAGACAGGCCATAAATAAAGAATAAGGGGAGAGTCCAGCACACACCCCTGTTTCTAATAACAGGCTTCACCCACAGAGAAGGAAATGGAGTTATGCACACACACTGACACACACACAGACACTCACACGCACACTCAACACAAGCACATAATACCAAAGCATATATAAATACACAGCACACTTATTTACTGCATGCACACACACAATTCAACCCACACGAGCACGCACAGAAATACAAGCATTCAACACACCTAAATAGTCACGCAAAGAAATTAAATTTTTTAGTTCCTAATAAAAAACATACAAATATAAGCAAATATATTTTAGTAATAACCAGAAAACATAGTACATGTAATACATATAGCAAACAAACATACTGGTATATATACACACCATTATGTATATATACTGAACATATTGTACATTATTGTACGTTATTACTTTAGTATTTACACTTTACATTTGTATTTAGACTTTAGACTGTGCATTTCTTGTGACTTATTTAAAACATTTCTTGTGACTACATTTAAAACAAATACACTACTGGTCAAAAGTGTCAGACAATTCTACATCCAAAAGAAATCATTTTACGTTTACATCTCATTCATTTAGCAGACGCCTTTGTTCAAAGCGACTTACAATGTCCATGTCACAAACGAGGTCAAACAGTATCAGAGAATCTAACTGACAGTAAGTGCTGTCCTATAATCAAAGTGCACACAATTAAGTCAAGCAATTCTCACACAAGTCATACAAGTAAAGAGAAATGTACAGTCTTGCATAAACCAGAAAAACATGTACAAACAAACAGCCTTGCAACAATGGAGTAAAAGGAAGCAGAGATGACAAAGGTGAGGTTTCAAGTTCTGAGGTCCTCCCTGAAGAGACGTGTCTTCAGTTGCTTCCGGAATGTGGACAGGGATGTTGAAGTCCTCAAAGCAAGAGGAAGCTCATTCCACCATATAGGCGCCAGAGGTGAGAAGAGCCGAGGTTTACCAGTCTTCAGCAGGGGTGCAACCAGTCTCTTCTCATTAGCAGACTGCAGAGAATGGGAGGGGACATAGTTCTTGATACAGGACTGGAGGCAAACTGGAGTAGTCCCTTTGATGGACTTGAACGTGAGCATCAGGATCTTGTATTTGATGCGTGCCAAGACCAGAAGCCATTGTAGCAAGATGAGCAGGGGAGTGACGTGTGTCCATTTGAGAGCGTTGAAGGCAAGATGTGCCGCTGCATTCTGGATCCTCTGGAGAGGATACGTAGCAGAGGCTGGGAGGCCAGCCAGGAGTGAATTGCAGTAGTCCAATCTTGAGATGACTAATGGTTGGACCAGGAGCTGAGTGAATTAATCTGTAAGGCATGGTTTCTGTAACAAAATGTAATCTAAATTTTTGACTTTTCAAAATAGCCACCTTTTTCAAATATAATAGTCAAACACACTTGTGGCATTGTTTCTACAATGGAAATCAAATATTGTTTGGAATATTCTTCCCAGCACTGTTGCACTTTTTGTTTACAAATGTGTTGCACTTGTAGGTAGCTTTGCTTTCATCCTTCTGTCCAGGTCATCCCAAACCAGCTCGAAGAGGTTTAAGACTGTGCTGGCCATTCCATGATTTGTTGGCTTGTTCTTTTCTTATAAGGTAGTTCTGATACAGCCTGGAGGTATATTTTGGGTCATTATTTTGCTGTAGTATGAATCGCTGACCAACTAGGTGTACACCAGGGGATATTACATGGCACTGCAAAATGTGATAGCAGTTTTGATAAAAGGCACAGTGGCATGGTGGTTAGCACTATCCCCTTGTATCTCCAGGCCTGGGGTTCAATTTCTGCCTTGGGTTTATGTGGGTGGGGTATGTTTTCTCCAGGTTCTCTGGTTTTCTCCCACAGTCCAAAGACATACAGGTTATGTTGGTGTTTCCAAAGTGCCCTACCCTGTGTCCTGGGTTGGGCTCCAGGCTTCTTACCCTTAACAGAATTCAACAGTTTGGGAAATTAATGAATAGAAGTTTTAGTTCAGGGTGCCACTCTGTGCAAGTCGCTGACTTTGGATCCAGCAAAAGAGACCCAGACCATAACACTGTCTCCTCGATATTTGACAATTGGTGTCACACACTGAGGAATCATCCTTTCGCTTACCTGACAGCATACAAAAACCCTGTGCAATTAACTGAAGATCTCAAATTTTGATTCATTGGTCAATAAGACCTCTACTCTTCAGTAGTCCACTGGCGGCGTTTCATGGCCCAGGCAAGCAACTTCTTCTTATTTTGCCATCTTAGCAATTGCTTTCTCACTGCTGCTCGATCTGTCAAACCTGCAGCTCAAAGTCTTTTTTTCACAGCTGAAACTGAGACTTGCTTACTTTAATCAGTGTTAAGCTGTGCTTTAAGCTGTTGTCCTGTGAGCCACCTGTCACACAAGCTGCTGACTCTGAGAAATTTGTCTTCTGATTCTGTTGTGGCTTTGGGTCTGCCAGACCTCTTCTTGTCAAAGTTTCCTCCAGTTTCCAAGTGCCTTTTTATTAGTGTAGGAAACTGTGTTCACTGACATCTTGGCTTCCTTTGCAATTTCTCTAAAAGACTTACACTTTTAAGGGTTATAATGGTCTGTCTGTCTTCTTTTGTTAATTGCCTTTTTCATACCATTTTGACAGCATTATGCTACTTCCTGCACTACAATACTGTCAAAATATTGCTTAAGAGGGTGTAGTAACACATTCTTTTCTAAAACTACTTTTATAGAGACAGAGGACTTGTAAGTAATCAATCAAAGTTGGGACAGGAATTGTCCAATCCTGTAGGAGTTGTTAGCATAAACTTTCAAGGCTTAATTTACACATTGTGTTGATTTACTTACATTTCTGCAGAACAACTGTACTCCACTACCTCTTTCCTGGTAAAGGCCTTTTTTTATAACATGTACATTATTTTTCAGTTTTTCTTAACCTAAACTTAATTTTTCACCTGTGGCAGTTTACCGCCTACATTTGTACCATTTAAAGTTACTCACTAGAATACTAAGATTCTAGATAGAATACTGCTTATATTTCAATAAAAACTGGAAAACTTGGGGTGTTCTGAAACTTTTGACTGGTAGCATACATGTATTAAGGATTCAATAATTTATATTATTCTTAAATTCTAATTTTCACCTTTCACAAAGCATTCAGTGAGACAGATTACATCCTTCATCACATAAGACAGTGACGAGTGACCAAAATGTCTTCCAGGTCTCTCCCCCAACATCATGGCATCACCATTTGGTTATGCTAGTAGCTCTTCATTGGTATGGAAGACAGCCTTTATGTATGATGTACAAGCACACGCTTAGAAGGAATGTTTCCACAGGAACAGGCGGTCGTCCTGAATGAGGAGGCGGTGTGGTGACGGTTCTTCTGGTCTGAACCGCCTCTTCTCTTCATGTCTTTTTGCTCTGTGACCACAGCGTGTGAAGGAATGTGGGCCGTTGATATTGGGTCAAAAGTCTCCCAGCACCACTTGCTTTCTGGCCTTTACTTCCTGCCTCTCTGATGCCCTCCCCCAGACCTCATCACTTCTTCCTCTTCCCTTCTTTTGTCATGTGCCCAGCTGTAGCCCAAACAGGTTATCCTGAAAAACAAAAAACTGCAAACAGAAAGAATGTGCACAGAATGTTGAGAACAGTGGGTTTTTATTTCCTCATTATTAATACATGCTATTTTTAAAACCTGAAGTCATCTATTTGGTTATATTCCTGCCACAATAAATAAACAAACAAACAAACATAAATGCTAAAAATTTTTTATATATATATATATATATATATATACATATATATATATATATGCATTTGTTTGTAAGCAAAATCTGTTGGTTTACTTAATTTCAATATATTTTCTTTCATTCCACATACTGTAAAAGTTTATTTTTAGATATAAATACACTGTTGGTTTGAAATAAATAGAATACAAAACCTTAATGGCTAGCTGCTGTTCAATAGCCCCAAAAAAAGAACATACAGAGACGCCAACGTGTAAGAATAGAACTGAACAGCGGCAGCAACACAAGCCTGTAATTGCTTTGGATTTGGGTGAGCAAGGCCAGGGGGAAGGACAGAAAAGTAATAAACTACAGAGTGCTCCAGTGTACCCGCTACATGCTATCATTTTGTGATGTATCGTGCACCACATTACATACTTGCTAGCATTCTATTCTGTGCATTATGTACCATTTGTACTGCAGCCTTGCTGAGAACCGCCAGTATCCTAGCTGTGTACAATCTGTACTGTTATATAGTTAGCATGACTACGGTATTTACTGTATGTGTAGTGTTTGTGTTCTTCCAAACTTAATTGCATGTCTCCTTCCTTGTGCTTATGAACAGTGCTCCTTACTTTCAGTTGTATGTTTTACTGAACCATAATGTACAGGAGTGATACATTCACCATGCTAACCTTTCTGTTGTATGTCTCTGGGCTTCATGGCTACTCCATCATCTAATTCACATCATCTCTACAGCTTTGGTGTGATTCTGTTAGACTCCAACTATCTTAATGCTGTGATTGGCACCCAAACTGCTTGCGCAGCCTGGTAGTAATTTATATGAATAGCCTTGTAATTAAAGAAGATTGCTTTTTTATTAGCTTCCAGGGCTAAAGATATTAGCAAAATTGTTTGCTGCCATTATTTAATTTATCAGCTGACACTTATCCAAACAACTTGCAATTTTACCCATTTACACAGCTGGCCTCTGTTCTGCTCATGACTTGTCCAAGGACACAACAGCAGTAGTTTGAATCAGACATTCTCAAATTGCAAGAGTCTGTCCTTGACCTTCATGCCTTATTAAATACGATCATTATTCAATTTGCTGTATCAGCTCTTCATAGTTTCGGTTTGGTGTGTATAATTATCTAGACTTCTTGGGAATATCATTTCTCAAATAAAAATCACTGCATGATCTGAGTGTAGTACATTTGCTTAGAGGAAGAAAACTTTTAAGGCAAAGGGAACACAACTGATTTGTGCCCACTGTCAAACCACTTTCTTGCTTGGTTATTTGAACTGAAGGACCAGTTGTTTATGCTTGCTGCAGGCCTAAGTTACATGTACAGAATTAATTCTGTTGATTGACATCAATTTAATAGTGGAAGACAGCTAAAGACACCTTTCAGGCAGAACGACAGGGCCCAATCATTGTTATGAGTCCAAAGTTTTGTTGGTGTACTCAACAAGGACCCTGTTTTCCATCCTCCAAGCTTCCAGTGAGATGGATGAGCTGGGAAAAAGGGTACAATCAACAGATCAGCAGGTTTTGGAGCAAACAGGAAGCAAAGGGGCATCAGAGCTGCACCGAGAAGCATTCACACATTGGTGGTCACATTTACATATTTACGCTTTGTCAGTCTCCCACAGTGCTTCTGACGCTGCCTCACAGGTCACTTCATCACTCACCTTCAGCCAATGGTAGGGTTTGTCTCCATGGGAGGTAATCAAACTGAAATGCTGTCAGACACACTGTGCTTTTCTGCTGGCACATCCATACCATTCCATACAATTCCGACTCTTCCAACTCACATTGTAATCTCTCTTCTGACCAAACAGCAAAAAATTTGTAGTCTATATGGATTTAATTGGCTTTAATAAATGGAAAATAACATAGCACATCCAGATAATTAGATTGAACAGTACAGTCACTGTGCCCTCCGTCTCTCCTCACACTTCTCCTGATGCTGAATATGCCACTGTGTGCTCTTAATAAAACAGTGCTGTTACAACACACCAGTTTTGGTTTCTTTCCATCCTTAATTAAATTTAAAAGAAAACCATGTGGCAAATGTGGCAACTTCTCTTAAAAAATAGTGCATACAGTCCAGCAAAAAAAAACTGGCATGCTTTGGATTTACACCTGAGCTGGGCCCATCCGATACAGTACAGGCTATAAAATTAAAACGTGAATGAATATAATGCACACATTACAGCCTTGTTATTTGTGGAATTTTATCACTTGTGGATTTTAGTTAGAATTTATGGGTAGATTCACAGATATAGAGACAACAACCTCTTTTAATAATTTTACAACTTGAATCAGCTATGAAATACAAGGAGAATATAATAATTACTCCACAAACACTAATAATGAACTAATAACATCTGTAATGGTTATATTTTTAAAGTAGGCCTTTTTAAAATGTATTTATCTTTAAACACAATAATGAATGGGAGTTGGAGAAGTTTATTTTAACTGTGACAAAGTACTGCAGTGCCATTTGTGTTAGAGCATAAGGGCACCAACCAGTGCTGTCTGCTGCAGTTAGAATAGAAGCTTTTTATTGTCACTGACTACATAGACATGTTACACCACATACATTTTACAGTTAAATTGGTTCTCCGTATTTAATCCATCCCTTGGGGGAGCAGTGGGCATCTATCATTCAGCACCCAGGGAGTGAGCTTACTCAAGGACACACCTGGAGGCTGAGCCAGGATTCAAACATGGGTAACTTGTACAACCCAGCCAGATGCGCTGCCCATTAAACCAGAGGTCGCCTTTTTGAAATGTGATAAACCAAAGCAAATTCTGTATGTTAGGGTACAAAATACAACAACCTATGTTAAGTTAGTGGTTCTTGTATTTTATATATTTTTGGAATACCAATTGACTGCCAGTGATACTGATACCAGCACACTTCTGTTAATTTACTGTTTCTTCTTCCTGAGGTCTGCAAATGAAAACTGCCTGTTTTGTTACATTTTGAACATCATTCTCACTGAGCTGTTCAGATGTCTTGGGAACTGCACGTGAGGTGGAACATTCATTGCTATCTCAGCAGTTACCGGAATTTTCCAAAGATTACAGTAAACAGTTGGGAGTTCGAGCCAATCTGTGCCTCACGTTACCACAAGGAGACGAGCAGTGTCCTGGGTTTGACGGTTTCTGAAAGGCTTGTGGGGTGGCTGGTGAGCTGTGGCCTCAGCGGGTTGGATAGTTGTAACACAGCTAATAAAATAACATTTGGTATGAATAATGGTAAAAAATCAGATATCTGAGAAAAAACAGAAAGAGTAGGAAAAGATCAGTTACAGATATAGGAGCTGCTGCAGAATCTCATAGTTACTGGATGGCAAACGTGGATTTGGCAATTAATTGCTTTCTCGCCCCCATGGTCTGTAAAAAGATTTCTCATGTTTTATTTGTTTGCTGCCAAGTGATAAGTAGGTGACGAATGAAACAGGGATGAAGTAACAAAGGCATATTTCTGGGATGAGGTAAGCTGGGACTCAGGAGGAAAGGGATTTTGATAGGAGGATGGGCAGGGCGTGTGTGTGTGTCGGACCGGAGGATTAATTTTGTGTGGGTGGTTTAACATTAACAGCAGACACCTGCAAAACATTCCTAGCATTTACATGTGACAGCAGTCCTTTGATCCCTGTTGCTCCAGTAAATTATGTAGTATGGATATAAAATTGCTATGTTTAAAGTTAATGACTAAACATAGGCTGATTAAAAGAGATACTGCAATTTAACAATATATTTAAGAGACATTGAATAAGTGGATTAAAACTGTCCAGTTTACAAGCTTTAAAAAATGTTTACTTTCCAGTAAAAATTTATAAAATGTGTATGCACCAGATCTCGTATTGCTCATTCTATAATACTTCTGAAAAGATATACTATTTTCAGAGCTAAGCATCTTGAGCCTGTTCCCTCGTTTGATGGTTGCTAGGCAACAGAAACAGTGGGGCTCCCTTCATTTACACAGTGTTGACCTGGAGGCAGCATCGTAGTGAGTGCTGGACAGGTTTCATTGTTTCTCATAGGTCATTACTGTGAATAATCTGTATCTAGCTTGATTTTTGGAAAGACTATAAGTGATAAAAATTAGAGCAATTACGGGAGCTGGTCAAATTGTACATTGGAACAGATTCTAATATAATCAGTTTTTTAACCTGATTTGATGATTGACTGCGAGTCTGTGAGGACAGAAGAGAGATTATTTCTGCTCCATTCGGGTCTCCTGTCCTCCCATCAGTGCATCCAATGAACCTCTGTACTCTTGGAGACCGACCGTATCGCTGTGTGTGGCTACAGGCAGGACTTTAACTGGGAACTCCTCTGTAGTGCTGCTAATCCAGGCTGTGGAAAATTTAAAGAGCTTTAAGTTAGCCGGGTGTGGCTCTTCATGTTTGACTGCTGCAGGTACCCTCTAGCTTTTTATGCATGTCATATCATTATGGGTCATGAGCATGTGACTCCCCACATGTAGGAAAACCAAACTGAATGCAGACTGGAGCGCAAATCAGTAACGTGTTTAATATTATAAGACAGCAGGATCCGCACTGCACTCTGCCACAATAGTCATTTTGTGGCAACACACAGGCATGGCATTACAGGCTACCCGACTGGTTTTATTATTTCAAATAGTTTTCCTCAATATTTTGTGAAGTATCAACCTGTTAATGGATTTCACACCGATGACTCTTTGATTACATTAAAGAAATACCTAGTCTGTGGTTTAGATAAAAAATAGATATCCACAACATTTAATCAAAAAGTAATAAGTTACAGTAAAGCAAAAGCTATCCTTATTAAAAGTGATCTTACATATCAATTTTTCCCACAAATAAAATTCAAGACCATGAACATGAACATGAAAATGTTGCGCTAATGAAGCAATAATAAAGAAACACATATTGTGCAACCTATATACTTGTACAACTTGTACAGATATGTCTTCATCTGCTTGTGAAGAAAAAGATTTACTATTGTTAATAAGATTCTTACTTGTTTAGAAACTATATTTGCAACATAATTATACACAAAAGCATCATATATAGCAGTCATTTTTCTTCACAGCCCCTAGATCTGTTAAGTAGGAAAGATTTCTGTAAAAATATTCTGTGAAGAAGCCATACATTCATCTGGCACAGAGAATCCGTTTTGTTGAACTCCTATGCATCTCAGGTTCCATTTCAAACACCAACATAGCAGTGTCAGTAATGGGATTTGAACCAGAACACCCCCACTGTGTGTGTGTGTGTGTGTGTGTGTGTGTGTGTGTGTGTGTGTGTGGCCTGAGGAGAAAAATGAAATGCTTGTCATGCCTCTCTTTGCTATGCATTTCACACACCTGCACAGCATGACCTCTGTTCTCTAGTTGAGACAAGCCTGCCTCCCACCCCACTGCACTGGTGAGGTTTTGGATGGTTGCCAAGGCTCGGGAGGACAGGCAACAGCACGTCTTCCTACAGGCGCTCTCACACTTCACCCCACCCTGTATATTACACACACACATACAATTATACACAAACATTTTTGTTATCCTTCAGCAACCTGCTTGGCTGGTGCCCTGCCAGCCCACCGTCTCCCTCTGTGTCGGGCATCCATGGGTGTATCTAGACACAGTTCATCTCAGTCCTACTTTTCCCTCTGATCTTCCTCTTTTTTTACTTCAGTGCTTGACTCAGTCTTGGACTTGTCTGGATTTGCTTTTGTCACACCTCATTTTTATAAGTGACCATATTCCTATAGGCAAGCTAAGTAAGTGATGCAAAACAGAAACAAGGTTCTGCTGCTTGTTCAGTAAATGTACAATGAACTGTGAACTTCAGTGGTGAACTTTACTGTGAGGTTCAGGTTATATATCTTTAGCTCTTACAAGTCGCTAACTGTCTAATTTCTGTCTCTAAATTTGTCTACATTTTTAGGGTTGCAAAAGAAATTGAGTAAAACACCAGTAAGTTAAATAACTAGACATGCCTCTTACAAGTTCCCTTATAAAATATCTCCTAAAACGTAATTGTTTTACTAATTAACAATCGAACAAAAATTTTATTATAGTGAAAATGTAGTTAAAGTTTAGCAAATTTCAAAATTTTTCAGGGATACAAGTCTCAAGAAAGATCTACTGAAAAGCTAATTTTCCCACTAAGAATAAATTCTTCTTTTTTTCATAATTTAAGTATAATAATATTTTAGTACAATATTAATTATGCGTAAATATATTAGTTATCGATGTATTTTTGGTTTGGTTAGGAACCTCATTAAAAAAAGATACAACTTTTGTGTGAAAAAAAAAAAAAAAAACAGAGGGGTAACGAATAAAGTCAGTTTTGCACTGAGATAATGAGGATATCAGCCCCTTGGTGTCACTTTTCACCCCTATAGAGGTGTGTCCCCCAGTGGCAGGATGACAGCTCTGTGGGTCACAGCTCTACCTTAGCACAGAAAGTGAAGGATGTAACTGTTCCATCCCTTCACTTCTAAATGATGCTGACTTTAGCCATGTTACACAACTAGAGCCATAACTGTCCTTAATACTGCTCTATAGTGCAATATCAGGGGTTGTGCAATAGTGGCAGAATGTGTTGAACATGTGTTCCAAATTTCTTGTAGAGTCTAATTATTTTTGGTATTTGTTCATTATTCGCACTTTCTCTGTGTTTTGTATGGACCGGATTAATTAAATTAATTAATTAAAACAGGATTGCACTTAATTTTGTTGTAGCTAGTCATACAATGACAATTAAGAAATTCAGCTCAATTCAATTCAGTTCCATTCAGATTGGGATTTCCCTTCAGCCCTCATTTCCTCTTATTCAGTTCGAACTTATTTAAGTTCGAACTGAACAAAACTGATTTTTAATGCACTGTTGTGATAATTTCGTCCCCAAACCAAGCTGACACAAAGTTTTGAGTCAGTTCCAAACCCAATTGAATAGAACGGATTGTAGTTAAAAACACAGGGCAGAAACACAATAAGACATATCTGGACTAAGCCATTTTAAACTATCATTCCTGGATCTTTTCTTCCTCCATATTTGACCTTATGACACCACAAGATTTGTTTCTCACTCTAATCCTTTACTATGTTTGTCTACTACATTATTCTCAACTTCCTGTATGGTTTGGATGTGGCTATACCACTGAGCTTGTTCTGGGGCCTGGTCTGAGTAAACACTTTTGGTTTGAATACATCTGTAAGTTCAAACCAAATACCTGTTTTTTTTTATCGTTCCATTAGCTCTATTCAGTGCTGTCTGCAGCACTTCCACTACAGTTCAAATTCCTCAGTGGCAGGGTGTGTATTGCTTTGATACACTAAAGGTCATGCAGTATCCTGCAGTGTAACTGCTGACAGTGAGGACTGGGGCAGGTTTCTTATTGTCTTGTAAGATGCTAGTATGTGGGTGCCAGCCTGACCGTACACACACTTACAGCCTGACACTGCTGTGTCTCTTCTGCTCCTGTGAATGGCCCATGTATGAAACACCTTAACTTTGCATTACACACAGAAACACTGGAGGTGTACAGGCCACCCCAATCAGGATACTTCAGCAGATCCTCCCACTCACTCATCACCAATCAGAGAGCATCTCTCCTGTGCAGACTCCCAAACCAAACCCCTCCTAGACATTTCAGAGAATCACCGACACAATACCCGCTTCAGGCAGGACATGAAGTCAGCAGTGAACAGGGCAGGGTCCTAAATACCAGACATGCCACACGGCTGTCCTGCTACGGACATCCTGTGTCAGCAACCAGGAAATGTGGGGGAAGGCCTCAGTACAGGCAAGCTAGTCAAAATATTAATCACTTTTAGATTTTGTCGAATGAGCGACTGGTGTAACCAGGGAAGAGAATCTCAGAATGCTTAGCAAGGCAACACTACACCATAAATATCAAAACTTTCATGGTTCCAATAATTAAATAGTAGTGGATGAAGAATTTCAGTAATGACTAGAAGGAATTTACAAGAAAATGTCCAGCAGTGATAAGCAATCATCCATAACAATTAAGTATGCTTTACCCTTTTTGAGTTCAAGCAGTAATTAATTTTTGGAGTTAATTGCTTATGCCTGCATTTTCACCCTGTCCTCAATGTCCCTTTCTTGAACTATGTGCTGTCAGAGATAACACCCAGGCTTTGCACAATTCCTTCAAATATAAATGATTGAAAAATGAATGAATAAATAACTACTGCAACATAGAGAACAACATCTGTTCTGTGCAGGTAAGGCATGTCTCCATGTATGTTCACCTCTGTGAACGATTGCTCATGTTCCTGCCTATGTGTGTATGTAAGTGTGTGTGCGTTGGCCTTCGTGTGCACACGTGTGTGCGTGCACGTGGCCAGCGCTGCTTTTATTATTCTTTCCCAACCCTTTGAAACCCTCGTGCGCAGCTCATCCGGCTAACAACGGAAGGAACAGAATGGGCCAAGTGCTGAAACAGAGGAAGAGGAGGAGCAGTGGAAGCTGAAGAGGAAATTGGAGGTCAGAGACAGGAAGCCTGCAGGGCCAGCATCAGTCCAAATCCACAACAACGTAATAACAAGAGAGTGGACTCAGAGATAGCCACACTTGGCTCAGTCCCCTCTTAGTCACAAGGCCCACTATAGGAATTTTTAGATGGAAAGTCTTATTCTATGGTTAACGCTACCTCCCTCTGTCTAGCTGCTGGTCCCTGTCCAAGGCTGTAGGTTTGGTTTCAATATTTGTAGGGACCAAACCAGCCCCCAACCCTTAGGTCCTCTAAATACATACAAGGGACACCTTGCTAGTCCAGCAGAATTTGTAGGATTCCATGTCCATAAAATAAATATTCAAATCTACACCCTCGCCCCTGTCCTCACACAATGCAAAGTACAAAATGGGAACCCTCATGCATTTTGAAGTCCTATTTCAAACGTAAACAAAAAAGACATTTTACACATCAGCTAGCAGATGACCAGTGAGCCAAGAAAAGGGGGAACATTTGCATAGACATTCATTCATGTGGCACATGCTTTTGTTAAAGGTGACTTACAAGTAAATTTATGTAAGGACTGAGTGTGTTAATCAACAAATAGTGTCAGCACCAAACATGCTATGTTTTGGGCAGCACTGCTCTACGGAGAGCTAATGACCCAAAGTTCTGCAAGGCAGTACCTGTTGCATCTGTAAAGGGAATAAACTGAGAATTAAGAGAACAGTGCAGTTTTTTTCAGCACATGGGATCCCCCGCACACACACATGCAGGCCTTTGTGGGAGTGTGGTGACTTTGACTAACAATGGGCCTGCTGTTCCCTGGACAGCGGCTGTGTTGACTCACACCTGTGTCTGACAGCACTCGGCTCCCCCTCCCACCCGGACACTTCCCTAATTCCTCACCCCCTTCCCCAGTCCCCTCACAGACCAATTTGTTACTTCGTGGTGTTTTACAAATATGCAAATCAATCAAGTGAATGTGTGAGTGACAAAACAGAGAAAAAGTGTATATTAGCAAAGGTAAACAGAGAGAGGTAATTAATCCGATGTGAGTAGACCTGTGTCAAGGCTGGTTCAGGTTAATAACACAGGTTCTGGAGTTTAAGAGTTAACAGTTGCTAGTACAGGGAAATACAACATACTTACAGTCCTTTATTTTTTAAAAGATGTGTTTTGCCACAAAAATGCACGCATCCACAGAAGAAAGCTTTGTGGCCAGAAGAATACAAGAGAAAGCCATGCACTATGATCATGGTCACATGGTCCCTTCTTTTTGATTTACTGTTTTGCTTTGGGAATAACTAAAATTAAGCAACTTTTTAAATATAAGTTTTCTGTTTATATTGTTTTTGATTTATTATAAAATTGTTATTTTATACATAACATTTTGAATACACAAACAGAGTATTGCACCATTGGACTCATCATTTCTCTGGCCGTGCCTTAGAAATGAGGAGCAAAGGGTCGCAAATAGGACATTGTGCTGCTCCAACCACTATTTTCCCATCTTAAAGAATGTGGGGGTGAAGGTGACAGCAGTAATTAAGGAATAACAGTTGGATTATTCTGTTACCACTGGAGAAAGCATTAACTAAGCAGGTCCTAAATCAGTCATATTTTCCTTGGTGTAGGACATTTTAACATAGCTGCTAAGAAGGTTTAAAATTAAACATATTGCAGAAAAGAATGTAGAATATCTCCTGAAAAAAAATTACAAAACCTTATACAAACACCATGATAAATTATTCTCACTAACTTCGTTGTGTTGAATGTGAAAGGCCAAAAAAAAGAGAAAAATACAAAAAGGTATGGACTTAAAAAAGATCAGAGAGAAGAGAGAAGCTAGCATTGGAAATTTGGGATATGTCTACATATGCAGAGCTGGAGTGTCAGCCATGGCACAGACTGAACCCCTCGGCAGTCATAATGCTAGCTGAACAGAAGGGCCTTAGAGCTGTAGCACTGGCGTTGTTGATCCACTGACCTATGACCTTCAAGGTCTTAGCCCTGACGTGAGGTGCTTTGTGGACACAAGGCTGAGAGGCGTGAAGATCCAGAAGGTTCATTCCTCTCGCCAGAATTAGGACGGGATAGGGAGCAATGAATGCCAAGCAACACCAAGATGCCCTCCCCCCACCTTAGCACCTAGTCCCAACCCCAGCACAAGCCACATAAATGGAACCTGTAGCACAATACCCTAATGACACTGTGTGTAGAACCACACAGGCAGAAAGGGAGGACAAGAACAAATAACTGCTAGCTCCACACCAAAGGGAGAAGCACATTTCTACATGCTCAGCCAGGTACACCACCTCCACTTGGCTTCATGCAGTAACCAGTCAAGAGAAGTCCATCAGCAGTGCTAACGCTCACCATTCCACCATTCATCACTAGCACAGCCTAGTACTTATATAAACATACAGAAAGCAACATATTGTGCTACACTTCAATATGTTTTAGAATGAACAGTTACGTAGGTCAAGCACTTCTCAAAATATTTCCAAGGGGCTTAAAACTCCTTTGTCTGTCAGTATCAGCGTTCCAAGTCCCACGAGATAAGCTTTCTGGTGTCACCATGATAAGTGGTCCTTGCTGCATTACCCTTGAGTGAAAGACCTTGAGCAGTTTCAGTAAAACATCCAGCAATATAAATATGTGCAACAGTGGACTCTGAATGTATGCTTTGGTAAAATATACATAGCCTACCTAGCAAAGACTGTTGGTCAGCATAAAAAAAAAAAAAATTAATAAATATTGCATATTGTGAGTGGATCACTGTCATAGGATTGGTGTTCTCAACCTTAATATTTAAAGAAACAAGTGTTCGGCTGTTAATGTAACAAATGAACTGAAACAGACACAGGTAGAAGTGCTCTGAATTCTACATCCACTAGAGTTTGGACTTTGTCTTATGTGTTCTGTAAGCTTGTGCCAACAACTAAGCTACTCATATACACACACAAGAACTAACTAAGTCTGTTTCAGTAATCCATCTAAGTCCTAGACTAAAAATAAGCAAGACTAATAATAAAACTTAAAGTTATAAATTTATAATTAAATCACTATATTAATTAACTAATTTAATGTACATCAGAAATTAGGATAAGAGCACACACCATATAATTATCTGTATAACAATCATGACATGGCAAAGCGTCTACACAACTTACATTAATGATTACATATAATGATGGAAACAGGAAAAAGCAGCATATGAAAAGTGACAAAGCTGTAGCAAATGGCTTTCAGATCAGCAGCTAACATGGGAATAAGAACAAGGGTTTTGAAATGAATACGAACAGCACTCCTAACACAATGAGGGGAAATGAGTAACAGAAACAGGCAAAAAAGGCCTAGCATTATCTATGACTTTGTGCTTCTTCTTACAAACAGTCTGAGCACTTTGTAATACTTGTTTCTGTGCTCACGGATAATTAAAGTTGACTGAAATATACAGTGCATGTGTAGTTTTAAAGATGTACCTTCCCACTTGTGTCATGCGCACATTTGTCCAAACATTTTTTCCATTTTTAATTCAGTCAGTCAGGCTTGATCTCATTGCTGGACATTTCTGCTTGGGAGTCACACCCCTTTTCATTCTTATTTTTTTGCCTCTGTGTGCCGGCATTGTAATGGTGACTTGACGTGTTTGGTTCTCAGCTTAGCAAGCGAAGTGAAAAGCAGCTCGGGACCAGAATTCCTAGCAATAGAGTTGCTAGGGGATTTCTTTGTCTGTTTTCTCTTCCTTTCTTTTCTTTTTTTCTATCCATATATTTATACGCCAGTCCTGGAGACACTTATTGAACCTCCTCATTAACAGTCATGCATTCATAGCACCAGTTCCTCCCACTTGACCCCAGTGACTTTGGTAAGAGAAAGGTGCTGCTGGGTCAAAACTCACTCTTGACTTTTATCTGAAATAGCAGAAGACAAACTATTTGGTCGATATGATGAAGGTTAATAATAATAATAATAATAATAATAATAATAATAATAATAATGATGCAATACAAAATGTCTAATGAGAAATCCTGACCACGCGGTAATGTTCTCAGTGGAAACATTGAAAGTGGAACTGGTATGTACTGGAGAGAGTTTATAAGACTTATATGCAAATACAGTACTTGTAGTCACTTCATCTTGTACTGCTCTTTAGTTTTCCAGTCAGAACATTTCAGCTACCTTGTGCTAAAACTTTATTAAAATGCTCACAGTACTTTCTACATTGCGTTTCATGGCTACTCATATGAATTCCGTACTTTAACATCTTATATATACTAACAGTATGCATCATTGCTGAGGCAACAGTAAAGTCATTTTCACCAGCAGAAATAAACGCCAAGGGACATTCACCTCTAGTTCAGGTAGCCTTTCCTTTCAGAGTCTCAGATGATGCTCCAATCAGAGTCGAGCTTAGCCTTACCCTTAGTTGCAACATTGAACCCAAGCCCGTCTTTCCTCCCTATATGGGAAATGGTCACATTCCAACGGGCGGGGCTCATGACGCCCCTTATCCCTGAATTAGACTTGCGAGCGCTCAGAAACTCGTGTGTGCGTAACAGTAGCAGTGCTTAATGTATTGAAATAAAGTGATACCAGTCGTTCGAAAATGGATACCTGTGGAAATAAACGCTGCTTGTTTTTATTTGTATTTATTCACAATGTTTTATTTACGATACAAACTAAAGAAGGTAAGTGCTTTAAGAATTAAATTCTGATCGGCACCGTTTTGACGCACATGGTAATCAAAAATATTGCTTGCATAGTAGTTTAATTCTAGTTTTATTTTTAAATAATACATTTGATATAAGTAAAGTAATTCACTTTTGTATTGGTCTGTTTTTAATCTTCCAATACTCTGTTCT
Source organism: Chitala chitala (assembly GCA_025773905.1). Lineage (NCBI taxonomy): Eukaryota > Metazoa > Chordata > Actinopteri > Osteoglossiformes > Notopteridae > Chitala > Chitala chitala. Next base: position 23,469 of record JABJVR010020615.1, read on the forward strand.
CTGAAACTAAGCACTGTAGAGTTTATCTATACGTGTTAGAACCTTCGTGTTTCGCAGTGACATATCCTTAGTGTTGTTTTTACACCTGAGAAAATTGTGCTTCTTGATTAAAAAAAAAAAAAAAAAAAAAAAAAAAAAAAAAAAAATTATATATATATATGTTTTGCAGTTAAATGAAACTTTAGTTCACATCCGAGCCAATTTGAATTGTTTAGTGTAACAGAGTCAAAATCAACAGGTGTTTTTTACCTGGCCTTTTCCACTACAGTATTATTTTTCTCAGCCTAAACGTTTGTTGAAATTGTAGGACAACTAGAATTCATGTGAGAGAAATTAGAGAAAAGCATGATTTTGTGTACCCCACAGTTTAGATATGGGAAAACTCATCTCAGGTTATACATGTCAGGTTATAATTTAAATCATGGAAAAATTGCAAGACATATGATCACAACGAGGCTAATAGTTGACTGAAAAATGCAGGCGTGTGCTGAAATATGTTTGTGGTTTTAAAAGTGGAGACCAGAGATTTGCGATCCTGCGCATAGACTGTTCACGGCTCCAGCGGGCAGAGGCGCGCCGCTGGTGAATCCGTAATAACGAGTGAGGAGCTGCAGAGGCGTGGTGGACTCCGCACTTCTGAAAAATAACCTCCACGTTAATGGAAGTTATGTAAAATATTGTGTGCAAAAATGTCGTTATTATGAAATATACATGTGAACTACATGTGAATAACACGCTACAGCGTACAGCGCATATGGCCAGTTTAGCGTTAACGCTACACAACATCCTTTTACTTTTCGATACGGTTATGATCACGTTCACTTCTTGTTAAACAGACTTATTGTGGGGTGCTGTTTCCTTGACGGCCATGCAAATCGTACAAGGTACGAGTATCTCCTAAATCAATATATGTAAAGTCGAATTGTACACTACTTAACACTTCCATTCACGTCCACAATGTGAATCCTTAGCTGCACACGTGCTTTAAAACACCCGTTTAACAATTTCCACGAGTAATTAACTGGCAAAGCGGTTTAATGTGGTCATGCTACGCCCGATTAACTAAAATACTTAACTTCACTGTCAGTCATATGAATATATACACACGCGATTAAAACGATAAATTCATCTGGGCTAAAAATTGTTAAAGAGCCGGCTGTATCTAGCTGAATTGGCGACGTGAGAATGTTTTTACTTGTGAGCTGGTTTAAAAAAGACAGTTCACGTTAACTTAATAGTTATGTATTTGGAACAAAACACAACCACACAAATATTATACTCTGTACATATAATGTAAAAAGTATTTATAGCCACGACTCACATAACGAAAAGTTCATTATTATTATTATTATTATTATTATTATTATTATTATTATTATTATTCAAAGCCTGAAAAGTCATTAATTCTCGTGCCATTCCCTATCCGTCTATTGTAGATTTCAAGTGTCCACGTGGTCCGTAAAAAATACCCTTTAAACGCTGGAAGTACCGGTACTTAGCACAATTAACTTAATCAAAGGCAATGAATACAAATCTCAAGATAATCTTAAATAGAATAAACAAAATATTACATAGAATTCGCATTAGTTTAAACTGAACACGCCTGACAGTTTGAGTTACCAACGGTTTTGTTCTTGTGTTATTTCCGAGTAATTTCCAAGCGATGAAATACGACATTGTTAAACACAGGTGAATCAGTAAATGCTTTTCCTTCCTAAACAGAGGTACTGTTAGACATGAGGGCTGCGGGAGGAGAACTGGGCTGGCTGCAGTGGCCCAATGACCAAGGGGTGAGTACTGGGGCTGTTCGTATGGTAGTGTTCATTACAGCTGATAAATTCCAGTTCGATTATTAGTATAGTTTGTAGAATTATTTTTCATATTCATTAAGTAGACCTTTATAAAAAGATGAAACAGACCCCTGCTAACCCCGCTGTATAAACCAGTTTCATTCTGAATGATATCTCACAGCAGTAGGTATTTGTATTTGCAGTGTTTTGTAAATTCATACTAACCACCATTTAAAGTTGACAGAAGGTTGTTCAGTTGAACATTTTTCCTTAACTAAATAGACACAAAGTGGCTATTTAGTTAAGGAAAACGTCCTTATAAAAAAAATAATAAAAATACACATTTAATAGATTGGGGTACGCATGTATTCTCCCAAATTTGTATAAATTTTCTGTTGTGATATTGATAAATTGGTTTTTAATTAAAGCACAGTTAATTCAGCATTTGAAAATTAGATGTATAGGCCTATAACTCGTACCTCTCTCTAGGAAGCCCGAGACCTTGATATTCAGCTAAGCAAGCAGGTTTTACTCTCTGGGAGCAAAACATTTAGCTTGTATGGTGTAGAATGGAAATGAATTGTCTTACAGTTGGTCACACTTGTGAGAGGAATGCAATGTGTTTTGGCTGCAGGGAGACCTGTGCCTCTGACTTGTAGTTTCTTTGCAGCCTACCAGATTCTCCTTGTTTGAACACAAACCTAACACACAATTGTCCATTAAATGCTCCTCACCCTCTACTGTTCTGAGTACTTGACACTATCCTTGTACCACTGTCTTCAGAGAGGGCTCCACTGTTCTATAGGATCAAAGGCAGGGGCCTTAGGCACTTAAAGCATTGAAACAGGTCCCATCAGAACCTCTGAAAACCTCTAATATTGACTTGACCTAAGACCACTGACTTGGAGCTGTATGGGGCCCAGTTGGAGTGTTCTGTTTGTATGTTTTCTCCTGGGAAATGGGTGGATGGGTCAGAGGAAACAGACAAGCTTTGTTGCCCTTGTTCTGCTGGACAGAAAGGGTCTGTGGACCGCCTTAAGAAATACTTCACCAAAAAGATGAAAGACCTTTGGAATCAACCTTTCTTTTCTTTAGAACATATCTTCTCTGTTCATTTATTGGTTTGCCCTGACTCAGTCCATCATTTTAAAATATCTTGCTATTATTATTATTATTATTATCCACAACTTTAAGTATCAAGTTTGTTCAGGTTTAAGACTCTAACAATTAGGTTTTGTGGCACACCTCACAACTTGTCCTCAGAAAGGGTAGAACTCATTTGTGAATTATATACATTCTCTTATAGGATTCTTTTGTGCTATGAAATAATTTTTGTCTGTCGATACCAAACAAACCGTATGTCACCCAGATATAATTGTTTCCTTGTTGGAAATTATATAATTATACTTGAGATCCAGTATGTTTTAGGTTGTTATCATAGGATAGCTGTAACAGTATAGCACGTTGGCTAAAACACTGACCTGCATGCATTTCCTCCAGTGGTGATGTTTGTTACTTGTGACAGTGCCACATGTCAGACTGGGCTTATTGCTAGCTGTACCAGTGACCAATGTCTTTCCTTCTTGTTGGCAGTGGGAGCTCCAACAGAGAGTGGTAAATGGCACCTTTTTCTACACGTACTCCGTATGCAATGTGGCGGAGGGCGAGCAAGACAACTGGCTGCGCACCACCTTCATCCAGCGCCGCCCCGCTGCCGCCCGTGTCTTTGTGGAGCTGCGCTTCGTGGTGCGCGACTGCAGCTCGTTCGACGGCGCGTCTCTGGCCTGCAAGGAGACATTCAACATGTACGCGGCTGAGGCAGATGCCGATGTGGGCACCAACTTCCGCAAGGGTCAGTTTCGCAAGGTGGCTACTGTGGCACCCGACGAGATATCGAGCCGAGGCCAACTGAAGGTGAACACTGAGACCAAAGTCGTGGATTCGCTGTCACGCAAAGGCTTCTACTTAGCCTTCCAGGACTTGGGCGGCTGTGTGGCACTTCTCTCTGTCAGAGTGTACTACAAGATCTGCCCTGCCACTGTGCTCGGCTTGGCTGCCTTCCCTGACACAGTCGCAGGAGCTGAAGGAGGTGCTCTGAGGGAGGTGACCGGGAGCTGCGTAGCCAATGCTGCCAGCTCAGAGCCTCCCCGCATCTACTGCACACTCGATGGAGAGTGGGTTGTGCAAGTGGGCCAGTGTCGGTGCCAGCCTGGGTATGAGGCAGCGAACAGCACCTGCCAAGGTAAGATCTCTGCGACTGTCCCTCACTGTCACCACACTCTTAATTTCCTCTGAGCCTTGTTTCCTCATTCTGCCAACAACAGCTCATTTACATTGAAGAAAAGGAGTTATTTCCAAAATGATTAAGCAGTATTTATTTGGGATGACTTTTTTCCCGGTGGAATTCTCCACATATGACAAGTAAGGGATTTTTTTTCCCTTTTGATTTATCTTTTTTGTTCTTCTTTGCCAGACATCAGTGGTTACGGTAATTGGAGCTGGATTTAACAGAATTTAAGTTCTTAGACACCATGGTGTCCATGTCTTACTGATGTGGGCAAAGAAATCGTCCGGAATTTTCTAACACTTAGAAGTCATGTAAAGGGGCTCCTGCACAGACAAGCATTCCCAGGCATATACACAGACACACTTGGCCTTGTGTCCGTCCATGCATGAGGATGCTGTCTCCTAGCTGTGGGAGCGACAGAGGGGAGATGGGGAAAGGGGGCGCCTAGCGGCTGGGGTTAGAGGAGTGTCTACCATGTGCAGCAGAAGGCAGAGGTGTGTTGCTGCTCAAAGTCGCAAAGCATTCCTGACCGATTTGGGCACGAACGTCCCTCTTCACTGGGGGCTACAGAAGCCTGCTGGTGTTAGACCGAGTGTGGGAGGGGGCTTGGGAAGATGAGATGGGGGCAAGGCCTGCCCCCCCCACACATAAGGACAGACACACACTCAAACCTACCCTCACACAGACATGCACACATGCACAGACGCAGCGCAGTGCAGCGTATGAAGTATGTGGCAGGTGACTCACAGCTGACCCTGACACAATTATCCCTTTCTGTATAACAGCCTTCCTGTCAGTTAAATAACGCCCGAGAGCCTGACAAGAGCGCAGTCATCCCGGACACACTCGAGGCAGCTCAAGCACACACTCCGTATCCAAGACAAAGCCCTTCCCTGCTTGAGCACTGTGTGTGATTTACGTGCGTAAGCAGTGTCTGCAGAGCGCTCTCTCTTACCGAGCGCTCTGCTTTAATCACACACTCGACTGTTCCTGCTTTCAGTCGCGTGATTAATCCGCACTGGAGCTGCACCGCCGGTTTTGCACTAACAGACACTTCTCACATTTCACACAACCTCACTGTTCCCTAGGAGGGCAGAACCAGTGGTGGATCAGTGCACAGCATCTGACGATTTTAATCAGGTCTCCCGCCGGGCTGCGTCGTATGTGTATTTTCTACCTCACTGCTAAGACAAAGGGCTGAACAAGTCTAATTAGGGGATTTGAGTAGCTCAATCAAGCAATTAATCACTGCCAGACAGCCAAGCTATAGGCTTACGTTGCGTGGTTTAGTTTTTTTGAAACTTGATATCCCGGGCGAGGTCCTGCGTAATGAGGAAGGATTCTGCGATGTAAAAGGAAGTGAAATAATCAGCACTAAAGTGATGAGTAGACAGTGATAGTCAAGGCTGGGCCTCTCTGTGTAAGAGAGTCGGACATGCTGTGAGATGGAGTGAACTGGGCACCTCGAGCTTGATCTGGGCATGTGGCTGTCAGCCTTTACCAGGCTGGTTTCTGGATCACCCAGAGAACCACTCTTGCTCACGCCCTAAACAACCCCCCCCCCGCCAACCTCTGTTGGGAATCTGATGAGAGCCTTGCCACGCTGTGATTCTCACATCTGAAACGAACAGCCGCACACGAGGACCTCCGGTTGTTTCAAGTATGCCAACTAAGGACGTGCAATTTCTCAAAAATTTTAACATCCTGTTTTTGTACAACCTACATTAAATTATTTATGCTTAGAAACTGATATTTACTGCTTTTGGAAAATAACTTTTTTTTACAAAATGCCAATTAAAAAAAATAAAGACTTGGAGGCGATTTCAAATATGTTACTTCAAGAAGGAAGTAACAGGTAAAATAAATTAAAGCCAACATGAGATTCCATTATTAGTGACCTAGTAACAAAATATTTTGAAAATAATTTTGTTAACGAAGGTTTGGTTTAAATATAATGCCCCAAAGTGGGATTGTTTTAATTTAAATTCCCTAATGTTTTTGCATAATGTTAATTGAAGGTTCCTGTTAGTTTTGGTTAATTACAAACCACAGTTCAGCAGCCTGTGTAATTTAATAACATATTTTCTTTAAGATCAACACAGCCTCTGATGGCAGAATTTGTACATGCATTTTAGGGAGTCTCAAGAAAGTAATTTTTCTTTCAAAAATAGGACATATTGTGTGATTGTGTGAATGGTGGACTTGGAAATCTGATTGGCTGTTTGCAGCGTTCGTAGTGTTTGCAGAGCCGGCAGTGTTTGTCCTTGTTCTGCAAGGAAAAATTAGAAATGTCTACCTCTCTCCCCAGGGATAATTAAAGGATAGTCACTGCGTAATTATGGGGGATTTACTGGTCCACAGAACACATTGTCTCTTGGTTGAGAGGGAGAGGTTTAGAAAGGAATGAAAGAAGGGTTGGGGAGGGGGATGGAGTGGAAGCAAGACGATGAAAGGGCCTCCGGTGACCAACTGGCCTTCATCTGAAAACATAACTCAGTTTGTCCTCCGTGAAGCAACAGTCGTGTGTGGGATCGCATTGAGGCCTGGTTCCCTCTCATTGCCATGTCATGTTTAAAGTGAGAATGATGTTATGGAAGAGCTGTGGATCGTAGCTGTGGGCAGCGTGAGGCTTGGTAAAGGTGGTTAAAGCTCCGCCCTGCGGTTTCCAATAAAGTGGAGAACTGGGAGGAGAACTTTGTGCTTTTAGCCACAACCTTTCCAGGCTGGTCTCTAGCTAGTCTTGAAGTAAATCCTGATGTGTTTCATGTCTGTGTGTGTGCCTGTGTGTTTAATGCTGCCAGCTTGAAATCATACAGAAAAAATGGTCACAGTTTTATTCCTGTTCTCTGTGTAGACAAGTTTGTGTGTTGGTACTCTCAATACTTATCAGAGAATACTAAAGATTAACCATGGCGTAAGTGTCTGTTTGTGTGTGTGTGTGTGTGTGTGTGTGTGTGTGTGTGTGTGTGTGTGTGTGTGTGTGTGTGCGTGCGCGCGCATGCACCAGCATTGCCAGTATCCTTCCATGACACCCTGCTCCTCATTCTCAGGATAAGTGCTTCAAAGGCAATGAGAAATGTCAAACCAGGACTAGGACATAAGTGGGACCCTGGGCCAGCGGTCACCACACTTTCTGTACCTAGGGGGAGGGGGGAGTTGGTGGCCATTCATGAGTCTGAAAAGGATTTTGCTGTTGTTATGGGCTGACAATACTGGAGCCCACCACCTCCTGGGACTCTGTTATCCATGGGACAGGAGAGAGTGTTTATGAGAACCTTATTTTAACTCAGTAAAATAAGAATGTTATTATATGATATACATCTCTTGTCCTGGGGACTTTTGCATGTGAATGTATGAATTCATATACTGCTAAAGATGTGTTCCTATTGAAAGGCCTGTAAGGGACTCAGATTTCCAGGGAATTTCATTCTTTGGAGAATTATTTAAATGAATTCAGCTTTTAGTGTAAAACAGTAAGTAGTCGATGTCTGTTTTTCAATACTGCTGCTTGTTGCTGGTTTTAAGTCCATCTCAGCATTTTTGTGTTTTGTTAGAGAAACATCTTTGGATGTTTTGTTTGGATGAAATGCAGAGGGGGGAAAATGAAGTGTATTTGTATGATAATGTGATAAATGCTGTGAACTGACTTGGATCTGGGCTTTTACGAGTCTCTAAGGTTGAGACATTCTTTACATAATCGTCCTTGTGAGGACTGACAGCGCTTCAGCAAAACTGTCAGTCCCGTTTACTCGTGCGTTTCTGTGTTGCCTTGGACTGCTCACCAGGAGGAAACTGTCCTACTTAACCTTCTCATCCTTCCTCTCGGCACATGTGGGTAAATCTTAAGGGCTCGTTGTGATTTTTTCCAAACAGAAGGCAGTATCACTAGGTGTTACTCCCATGGCGTTGTTTGTAAAGTTTTTTTAGAACTCCTGTGGTACAGCTAACTGCTGTCCTAATTGAGCTCTATGTGAAGGTATCGTTTCTGAGCTCATATGAGCGTTACTGTAACGGCCCACACCAGTGGCTTTCTCCCTAGCCCTCACTTGTAGAAGAAACCCCAGCGGAAACCGGAGGCCCGCTAATCCTCAGCGAGACAAAACCCTTCCGTTTCGCAGGCTCAGGCCTTTCTATTGTCCGGCTGGCTCTCGCTCCGTTTGTATATTTGTTGTCATGTGGTCCTGCTCGTGATGATCACTAACACACCATGTGACCTCTTTGTTTGTTTGCTCTTACCGTTGCCTAAATGCGACAGCAAACTCGGCCTGTGCGAACATGGTTTCGTATGTGTTTTTTGTAGCTGTCGATCTTGAGCAGGTTGAAACGTTTGAAGTGGGCAATCTGCATTTCTATCTATTTGCTGGCCTCACTTGAATGTTTGAGTGAGAATCAGATAAGCATGTGCTTTTATAGAAAATTTCGATATTGAAATGTCATAAGGTGGTGAATACATTTGATTAAATTTCTGTCTTGGTTGATATAAATCTTGTTTTTCTTGTCTGATTTTTAGCTCCATTGCGAAAGAACGGTACAATGTGTCTAAACTCACCTGAATCATTGCAAAACACTGCAGACCTCCAATCCTAATTATTGTGCATCTGTTACAGAACTGGGATTTCACTCAGTTTTATGTATGAGTTCAGTGGTATGAGTTCAGTGTATGGAAGCCCTCCTCAGTCCCTGCCCTCCACCGCCCCCCCCCCAAGCCTGGTGGGGATTACGGGTTTTTGTGTGCGTTAACGAGCAGATGAAGCGCTGAGCGGAAGCCCAAAGCAAAGATGTAATTCTCTAACAGCTGTTTTATTGCTCTCATAATCCTCTTGAGTAAAGCTGTTCACACATCTATTGATCACCCCGCCCCCCACCAAAATAAACACAAATTCCATTCATTTGTTGTGGCCGTTAGTTCCATGTTATCCTCTCAGTAAAAACCAAAGAGCTTCCTTCTGTGATTCCTTCTGACATTATTTCATTAAAGTGCTACCAATGCAGCAAACTGAAACAGTTGAGATTGGACTGTCTACTGTTGCAAATTGTAGACACTGGCCTTGACATGGGAATACAAACGTAGTGATTTGTAACTGATATAGGTGTGCAGCTGCACCACTTTTGACAGCCCTTGTGTGTAAGTAATCTCAGCAAAAAGTGAAGAACTTCTTCCATATGAAATAATTCTGCAAAAATTGGTGCAGTGTAAATGCAGATGTGCATTTAATTTATATAGCATAAAGTTAGTTAGGCCCACAGCTGTTGGCCTCAGTCGTCTGTCCTGGGCAAATCATAGCATCAAAGAACGTGGTAAAGACGTGACGAAGGGAAAAGAATCTTATGGCCCTGTTTTAATGTCACAAGGGTTATGCTTGTGTTGTTGGCCGCCTCTCATTAGCAATCCATCTTTCTCGCTGTTTATTTAGCCTGTCTTTTTCTGGCCATGCTTTTGAGTCTGTCCTCCTCCTCCTTGTGAAACAAGCTGCCGGATGCACACCCCCACCCCACCCCACCCCACCAGAAAATGCTGCCTGCCTGTCTTGCTCTGCTGCTCTGTTTGTTTTACTTGGGCCACCAGCGCCCCTGTCACCATGAAATGGGGGGGGCAGCTCCGGCCCGGCACTTTGCTCAAAGGAGTGTGGGGGGGATGTCCTACTCTGAAGTAAATAATTCTTTTTTCTTCTGCCCTTTTGTTATGCAGAATATTCTTCTTCAGCCTCAAAAAGAGGTGGTGGGGATTCCTGTTGTCCCTTTCTGTGGCTCTCATCTATTCATCCATTCACACGTCCATCCTATTCTTCTGACTACAAGCAGCTATGCTCCTGCCCCCCCCCATCCCTCACTTACTCATTTGGCAGCGACAGCGGCACAGAAGCCCCCCCCCCAGGTCTGGTCACATGATAAACAAACAGAATCCCCCCCCACTCCACTCCCACATCAATGCTAAATTAGATAAAGGCCTCTCGGGAGACATGTGAAAGGCACAAAGGGGAACCAAAGCCGCTGGCCTGATGTGTTTTTCACACAGATTTCTTGCTTAATGTGGACCTTTTCAGCAAGACCTACTTTCACTTTTTTCTGCCAGCTCAAGCCTCGGATTAAATATGCAGTTCCTCGCTGGCCTCGCTCCCATTTGATCTGTCCTCGTCCTCACTGTCCCCTTGCTCTCCATTTTGCCTCACTTCTCCTGTGATCGCCACACTGCCTTAGAAGAGTGGAGGAAAGTGTGCGCACCCCAACTCCGTCACAGAGACGGAGAGCTAAATACCGTCTCGTTCCTCTTGCAGTTTGTCATCTCACAGTTTTTCGTAGTGACAATAAAAGCGTTTGTCTGTTGTCTATCAGACACCGATTGTCTCTGATTCATTACTGTAATTTTGTCGATCATTTGTTGCCCTTCAATAAACCCAGTGTAACTAAGGTCGGTTCATGCATCCTGTGGATGACGGTGGGCTTGGCCGGGCTACTTGTGGCTTGAGCGTGGGCAACCAGGCTGTCAAATGTGTCAGTTTTACTTGCAGCGGTCTGATCATGGTGTGTACAGCCTGGCTGGGCACAGATCCCCAGCCTGTTGCCCGTGGTCCTGAACGGAGCGTGGCCAGCTGGAGTATGTGTGCGGCGCACAACATCTCCGCTATGTGTAACAAGTGCTGAGTCCTGGGCTGAATGGAGCAGCGTCTTTCTGCCTGCTGTTCCATGAGAATGCAGCCATGGGGGTGGAGGGGGGGTATCTGCAAGTGCAGGCTTAACGGGGGGCTTTTGCTGGTGGGTAGGGGGCTGAGCTGGCTACGGGAGGGCAGCTGTTCACTCTCTCCCACTGAATGGGGCAATTATTTTCCCCCCACTCCTTTTTTCTCTCCTCTGCCAGCAGGAATCCCTCTCACTTTCTCCTCCTCTCATTCCATTCTTGCCCTCCTTAGGCTTAATAAGCTGTAACAGCTGGTGGGGAGATATGAGGTATGGCACTAGGATGGAGGGGCAAGCCTTGTGCTGCTCATGCCTTAAACCCTCAAAACGGTCCTGAAAAAGGCCTTTGTTAGGTCCAGCCAGAGAGGGGGGGGGCTCCTTCAGGTACAACCCTGCTCACCCCTGCAGGATAGCAGGTCTTTACCTTTATCTCCATAAACAGCAAAAAGTGTAGTAAGAGTGAAGAATGGTGTCCTGCCTCTAGTTTGCTGAGTTCTCTGTTTGTATCTGTTTTATTTATGCACAAATTGGTGTTGCTCCTGAATTTTGGTGGAATTCCCAAACGGATTTCCCCAGGATGACACGCAATTCTTATGTAGGAGGTCAATTTTTCCTAGCTCCTCTTCTTCCTGAGCCGACACTCTGCTGCCAGGTTCCTGAGCTTCCTCATGTTTTACACCTTGTTTCTGCTGTTTTAATTTTCTCTTGCTAGTGTAAGATAACAGAGCCTTCAAACAATAAAACATTACAGTTAAAGAATTTTAGCCCTGTGGTGGGTTGGCGCCCCGCCCTGGGTGTCCCCTGCCCTGCACCCTATGTGCTCTGGGATGGGCTCCAGGCTTCCCCGCGACCCTCACCAGGAATAAGCGGTTAAGATAATGGATGGATGGATGGAATTTTAATAAGTTTATCAACAGACCTGTCACACATGACATCAGGTGTAACATGAACTTCACTGAATTTATTAAGTGTAGAATACTGTATATTTTGTGTAGTGAAGCCTACATGGATTTGCTCAGTGTGACACACGGCACGGTTGGTGTGTGTCTTCTGGTCCTCACTTTTGAGGAGTAACTGCTGCAGTGAAAATGGCTGGCAGGATGTTGACAGCCTGGTGACTGATGGAAAGTGGAGATGGAGAGAGGAAAAAGGAGGACACAGAGACAGACAGTATTCAGACAGTGAGTGACAGCATACTCGTTTAAGGTTGTACAAAGGAAGGGACAGCTGAATGACAGGAACACGGATAGAGGGTCTTGTGTGCAGGGGGGGCATACCTTGAAGTACACAGGGGGGCGATTACTTATCTTCCTCTCTTCACCGCTTCACCTGTCGAGTTCCATCGTTTGGCTGAGTGTCGATCTCATCCCTTTGATGTGGGTTTCATAGAGGTCTTCTCAATTCAGGACCAGATACCATAGTGCACATGTCTTTCCCACAATTCCCTGAGAGGACTGAGGGGCAAGTTGATCCTATCGCTGTCAGGGTGGGCTTAGAAAACAGGACATGGGAAAGTGCTCTCCAGCATGCAGATAAAATGGATGCATTAGAGGGGAAAATGTGTCACTGACGTTTGTAATACCCATATAGCGTTTCACTCGTAAACTGCTTTCATTTGGGCCAAAAGTTGGTTTATGTGGCCCGTTTTCAGTTCAGCTCGACTTTGTTCTTTGTTCTCTCCCTGTGATGTGTTTATGGCAGCCCTCCTCTTCAGGAATGCGGGGTGACTCGTCTGGTTTAGAGAGAACGGCAGGATTGTTCTGCAGGACATGCTTGCCTGTGTGTGGTTTTGGAGCTCTGAAGCCATAGATAACACCATAATAACACTTTGCCTACAGTCCGTCACAAAAAAAATGGTTCCAGCCACAAATGAATGGGAGTGCGTATGTGCGTACAGTTTACAGGAATAGCCTGGCTAATGTGTGTTTTATTTGAAGGTTTGGGCACAATACCAGGAGGAAAAAGCAGCAGCGAGTGTAGGAGCTCTATGGTACAGACTGTATGGACACACGCGCACATCTCTGTGGTCTCTCCTCCCCTCTGTAGCCTGCCAGCCTGGCTACTTCCGAGCCTCCACATCCAGTGAGAAGTGCGATCCCTGCCCTGAGAACACGCAGCGCTCCCTTGAAGGCGCAACGTCCTGTCCATGTCAGGAGGGCTTCTACCGGGCTCCCGAGGACTCCGAATCTAATGGCTGTTCAGGCAAGAGTGATGCGATGCATGGTCACAGTAATGCATTTCCCACGCAGATACGCATACAGCGATGTTGCATGCTGAAAATCACCCGTGCTGAATGTAACTCCCTGTATTAGAATGATAAAACATTATATAATTATATAACAGAAAACAGCATGAATGGTAGGAGGAGATATATGAGGAAAAGAATAACAGACAAAAGACAGAAAGGCCATGTTCCCTAGTTAAAAATTTTACAGAGTAACAAAACACAGTGAAGGAGTACAGGGAAGTGGGGCTAATACCAGGGGTGTGGGGAGGACATACTGAGCATAACGGCATTACACTGTGCTTCTGCAGGCCTGCCGTCCCCTCCACGCGACCTCAGAACTACAGCGATGATGGGGAAGCTTCGGCTCTCGTGGCGGATGCCAGCGGATACGGGTGGGCGCAGAGACGTGGCGTACAGCGTGACGTGCGAACGCTGTGAGGAACACGTGTGCCAGCCCTGTGGTGAGGAGCTGCACTTTGAGCCCCATGCCAGCGGCCTGCGCGAGCCCCATGTCATCGTGAGCAACCTGGAGCCACGCCTGAACTACACTTTTACCGTGGAGGCGCGCACCGGCGTCTCCCAGTACAGCAGCCGGCGGGCCACCAGCTCCATCACCACGGTGCTGCGCTACACAGGTCGGTGGAGCTGGCACCACCCTCACAACTTCCACCATTCAGTGGTGGCAATGAGGAGAACTCACAGAGGGAACGGCGCTTATTCAGTCTTCTCCTTTGTGTCCCACAGACCCTCCAAAGGTGACACTGATTCGCCTGGACAAGCGAACTGCCACCAGCCTGACCCTGTCCTGGGCTGTGTCCCAGAGATCCTTGGGAAAACCTCCTAAATATGAGCTTATGTACCGCAAAAAGGTGAGAAGATCGACATATAATAGCCACTAAAAAGGGAGGTTTTAAAATGTAAATACATTTGGTTTAACGTAACAAAAAATATGCAGTTTAAGCTTGTTGCCTTTTCACTACATTACTTTCAGTTTTATCACGTGAGCACAGTTCACCAGTTCATCATGTGATGTCACCCATATGTCCCCAGGTGTTATAACAACTGAACCGAAGTGACCAAACTATGTCTGTTTTCTTTTCCAACTGACAGAAAGTACTTTTAACCCACTTTTCTTTGCTGCTGTAGGATGGCGATGGTGCAATAGATTTCACAACCTACGTTGTGCTGGTTCTGGAGAAAAGCTCGGTCCACATCAGTGATTTGTCTCCTGGTACTGTGTACGTGTTTCGAGTAACAGTGCTCAGTCAAGATGGAACGCCCAACGGTGACAGCATGGAGCACGAGTTTGAGACGCTACCTTTAGGTCAGTCTGTGCTCGATTTTATTATGTGTGTGAAAAAAACATATTGAAATTAACTTAAGTATGAAGGTATACATTCCTAAATGTTCTTAAAGTGTAAAAATTTAATTACCCACCTTCTAAAAAGGCATTTTTAGAGGGCCGTGGCTAAATGAGTACAACATCAGAGCTCAACTCTTTTTTAGTGATAACTGCACATCAAGTAAAATGATAAAATCTAATTTTAATATGACTCCTGACAGGCTTTGGTTCCCCCCTCCTTAAAAAGAAAACAAAAAAGCGTTGCTCCACGCAAGGGGTAACTACTCAAATAAAATTTCATAAGGTCCACTTACCAGGAAATGAGTGAATATAAGTCACAACAAGTATTAAAAAAGTGTAAAAATTAAATGCACCGAAAAATGGGAGAAATTACACTTTCACTTCTAAAGTCAGTCCATCCATTCATCCATTCATCATCAAATCGTTTATCTAAGTCGGGATCGCGGTTAGTCTCATTATTGTGTGTGTAGCCTGATGCAAAGTGTGGTGGCCCAGTGGATGGAGAATCAGGCTGGGAGGTGGAAGTCTCCCTGTTCACATCCCAGCACAGCCAGGTGTGTCCTTGAGCAAGACACCCAAATACTAGCTCCCTGTGTGCTGCATGTGGTGCTCACTGCTTGCACCTGGAGATGGACCAAATGCAGAGAACAAGTTTCCCCATTGTGGGACTAAAAAGGGATAAATATGATCGGAACTGGTTTAGTTTCATTTTTACTCCTGTGTTCTAGGGCTAATTTTGCTCAAAGTGTTTTCCTTTGAACCTTCCATTTTACACGCTTTTTTCATAAGGGTCTCACTACACACCTCCAACTTATTTTACTCCGAGTAGCAAAAGCTGCACTGTGATTGGGCCTTGTCAAACAAGCATACTATACTAGTACAGTCATGCAGTCATAAAGTAGTTGTTAGATGGTAAATCAATAATACAAAAAAATTATTTCCTCAGATTCAGAAGACAACGGCAGCATCTTTCTCTGCATCAGCACCAAACTAAAATGTAGTTGTACATAGATTTGTCAGTTTGGATTAGCTGCATGGAGACCTAGACCAGTGTTCACCTACTGAATACGCCAGATTGGCAAAATGAAATAACTGTAATATAATATTCTGTTAATTGTATTATATATATTTTTTTGGGGCGGCACGGTGGCGTGGTGGTTAGCACTGTCGCCGCGCACCTCCAGGCCTGAGGCTCAATTCCTGCTTTGGGTCTGTGTGCGTGGAGTTTGCATGTTCTCCCTGTGCTTGGTGGGTTTTCTCCGGGTGCTCC
>JABJVR010020626.1:0-25952 GCA_025773905.1 Chitala chitala
GTGTGTGTGTGTGTGTGTGTGTGTGTGTGTGTGTGTGTGTGTGTGTGTGTGTGTGTGTGTGTGTGCGTGCGCGCGCGCGCGAGAGAGACTGTGAGAACCAAAACCACAAGGGTGTATAAATGGGAATGTTGCTTGGCTTCCAAATGAATAACTGCACATACGTGCGGACATCAGAACAGCCTCCTGCATTCTGTTGGATGAAGGAGCTTAATGGGAAAGCCCTGAAGTCGTGAAATGCTCGCATGTGGCTGATTCTGCTTTTTATAGGTACAGTTACATCTCTGTAGACGTGCTTAGTCTTATGCGATTCTCATTGTCTACTTTGTTGCAGGGTTCAGATTTTAAGAGTTGGCACATTTCATTTTTGATTGGATTGTGAATGTAATAGGAGATGCTGGCTTGGATCATTGCGGCTCTTGTTTCGTCTTGACTTACCTCTAGCATCTTAGTCCTCCATAGATTGTCATGTGCAGTAACAGGGTGATCCACAGAAATTCTACTCTAAGGCCTTTTCACCTCCATTGCAGACTGAAGCTGTCGAATGAGGAGATTAAGAGGGCAATCTTGACGATGGATGAGCAGGAAGACCTGCCCAAAGACATGCTAGAACAGGTGGGTCTAGGAGAATTTATTGGATCCTATGTATGTGTTGCTATGGTAGCGCTCCACAGGGACTACTTATGGAAGCATCCTGTGAATATTTTTTAAATAGCTGACCCGACTTTAGTAGTTTTTGGGAAAAGTTGAGATGTGTGATGAATTTTGATCCCATGGCCTGCTTCTTCATAATTTGTTCATTTATGTCCCTGCACGTTTCTGTGAGCGGAACATCAACAGAACTTCTTCTCTGATCAATGTAAACTCTCTGACACCAACCTGCCCTATTTCTTACCAGCTACTGAAGTTTGTGCCCGAGAAGAGTGACGTGGACCTGCTGGAGGAACACAAGCATGAGCTGGAACGCATGGCCAAGGCCGACCGCTTCCTGTATGAGATGAGCAGGTATGGGACATCCACGCTCCGCCCTGTCTGTGGAGGGCAACCCTTTGGCTCACTTCCCCTGCCCCTTCCAGTCCTCCCCAGACTAAGCCAGATAAAATGAGGCATAATTCCGATGTTGCGTATGAAGCAGTTCCCTGTTACATGGGTTGGCTTACCTGTTCCTCTGTTGTTGCGAGGCTGAGCCAAGCCAATTGAGAAAGGCCAAGTCTGGCACACCCACACACAACTTTTATGCCAATGATTTAATTTTTAACAGAAAATGGAAAAATAAATTACTTTTCTAACATATATTTTTATGAAGACACTTGTTTGCTGTAGTAATTTAGCACATTAATGTCCATAGACACCAAAAGTAATCCCCCCCCCCCCCCCCGTACTGGAATACATGTGCGATAAATTTGATTGTGTGGATGACGTGCAGTGCAGGAATTCACTTCTCATGCACAGACTTCCTTCATGGAACCTGTCTGTGCCTGACCCCTGTTCACCTTTGGTCTGCCTGGACTCATTTCCTCAAAACAAAGTAGCCATAGTAACAGTCGGGTGTTGTATGGAGTACATTCTGCATCATTATCAGGATCTCGGTGGAGTTTATTTTTGTCTACCACTTGCATTTGTGTTATGTTTCACATCATAAAGGCTAACATCTCACCAAAGTCGGGCTGTTTTGTGGCTGATTTAAATTTCTCACAGCTGGCCTTGAGTTGCTCATGTGGTCCAGCTGGTTGAGAATTTCACTGAACCTTCTGTGTTTTATGGAGTCCTCCCAGAATCAAAGCAAACCTCAGTTTTTGCCCTCTAATAGGATCAGCCACTACCAGCAGAGGCTGCAGTCGCTGTACTTCAAGAAGAAGTTTGCTGAGCGAATAGCTGAAATTAAGCCCAAAGTTGAGGGTATGTGTGCCGTCTTGCTTTCACCCTGAAACAGTTATGCAAAAACTAGTGATGCAAGTTGGAGATCTCAGATGAAAAGCCAGCTGCGCGTGTTTAAAAAAAAAAAAAAAAGTGACAAAAGCCA
Organism: Chitala chitala; assembly: GCA_025773905.1. Classification (NCBI taxonomy): domain Eukaryota; kingdom Metazoa; phylum Chordata; class Actinopteri; order Osteoglossiformes; family Notopteridae; genus Chitala; species Chitala chitala. The sequence continues at coordinate 2,021 of JABJVR010020626.1, forward strand.
ATGGATTAGAATGTTGGAGCGCACCAAAGAACCACCCTTGTACTGTACATAACTAAAATTTAGCAATCTTGGATTACTACGTAGCTTAATATATTTCTCTATGCAGTAGTGCCACTAATGAATTCTGCGTTCTTATGCCCTCCTTCCCAGCTCTGGCCAGGGCTTCCAAAGAGGTCCTACATAGCCGCAACGTGAAGCAGTTGTTGGAGGTGGTCCTGGCTTTTGGCAACTACATGAACAAAGGTCAAAGGGGCAATGCCTATGGATTCAAGGTGTCCTCGCTCAACAAGATCGCCGACACTAAGTCCAGCATCGACAAGTAAGGGAGAACTGTTGTGTACGCGGCATGACGCGGTAGCGTCAGTGGCACTGTTGGCTCATGGGCTGTGTTCTTCAGGAACGTCACTCTGCTGCACTACTTGATTACGATCCTGGAGAAGAAGTATCCAAAGGTCATGCAGTTCTCCGAGGACCTTCAGAACGTGCCTGAGGCTGCCAAAGTCAAGTGAGGAAAACTGGGCGAAACGGTGTTACCTGGGTGCTTTAGGAGATGGCTGTGCTAGCTTAAGAAAACATAAATTATTATTTTGTAAGTTTATTGTGACTTACGTCTTCAGTTGTGTCAATGAATGGTTTCCATTGATGGCTGCTGCTTGTTTGTTGTCCTGTAGAAAACCTACAAAGGTTCGAATATGGCAGTATTTATTTTACCATTCTTATACTTCGTGACAGTCTGTCCCTGTGCCGGAGACACGATGAGACACGAGTCACCAAGGCGTGCATTTCCTGTTCCTGCTCAACAATAAGCTGGAGAACAATGCTCTGACTTTGGAGGAAGTGGTGGTGGTCTTCTCTGACGTCTGAGCTCAGTTGAATAATCTACTGCTCCTTCTTTCTTGCCTGCAGCATGACGGAACTAGAGAAGGACATTGGCAACCTGCGTAGTGGTCTCAAGAACGTTGAAAATGTAAGTGGCTGGTGTCCCTCCCTCTTCTTCAAAGGCCTTCAGGTTGACCCAGCCCATCCTCCTTTTTGTTATCTAATTTGTGTCCCGTGGGACCTTACTGTGGTGTATGTTAAATACAATAGTTGAAGTACCTAAAATATAACTTGGTGTAAAGGCCCAGATGCCATTAATTACTTTTTTACATATGAAATGCTCTGGCACTTAAGAAGAATTTACCATGCTTTAATGGTCTATGTTTTCAGTTAGCATTGAAAAATGACCTAGGCACAAGTGCATCCATTAGGTTTACTGACATCTTGAGAAGGTGCGTGGTTTATATTTCAGTGTAGAACATTTGGAAACCCCAGAGGAATGCAGTGTATCTGGAGATACTGTGAGTTTAACCTTTCACTGTTCCTCCAGGAGCTGGAATACCAGAAGAACCGGCCGCAGGAGACGGGGGACAAGTTTGTGTCTGTGGTCAGCCAGTTCATCACGGTGGCCAGCTTCAGTTTCTCCGATGTGGAGGACTCTCTCCAAGAAGCCAAGGAGCTGGTAAGGATTTGGTGTACCTAGCACAGGTGTTGTCTATAAATTATTGCACCAAGGCGTGCATGCGTGTGCGTGGAGGACTGATGTTAGGTCACTGCCTTCAAACAAACCCCGCCCCCAGTTAACTTCACCTTTTAGATTAAATTTATAAGGAGATTAGATGATGTTGACTTTAGTGCCTATGGTTTTGCCAGCCAATGCTCCACACCAATTCAGGTGGAGCTGGACAGCGGGCTCTGATTTTTTTTTATTTTTTTTCCTCTTGCATTAATGGGCCTGTCTGGCCATGTGGACGTCACCACTATTGGAAACACGCAGCTGCTGTTTGAGGCAAGGGTATCAGTTTCAAAGACAGGCTTTCCCCCTTCTCTGCTGTTCTTTCTCTGTCATGTGGAAAGGGTTTGGTTTGACTGTGATGGCAGAATGTTTATGTGTAAGGTAATACCATGTAATGAGCCAGTGGCGGGGCAGCAGCCGCTGTGTTAAAGTAGAGGCGTGCTCTCCCAGTTCTGAAATGTAAATAAATCAGATGAACAGGGGAAGGCCCTCTGCCCTTTGTGTGTGTGTGTGTGTGTGTGTGTGTGTGTGTGTGTGCGCGCGTGCGCAGAGATCGTGGTTCTTATGGGCGTTGGTAGAGAAAGGCCAGCGAGTCCAGAATGGTCAAGCAGGTAATTTTAATGCTTAAGATCATTCATCTTTAGATTTAGATGCTGCGTATCGATGGTGAAGAGTCTCAGATTCTCGCTTGTTTCTGCCCCGACAGTTCCTGGAGGCAGTGAAGCACTTCGGCGAGGATGCTGGCCGCGCGCAGCCAGATGAGTTCTTCGGCATCTTCGACCAGTTTTTGCAGGCCTTCACCGAGGCCAAGCAGGACAACGAGAACATGCGTCGTCGCAAGGAGGAAGAAGAGCGACGTGCGCGCATGGAGGCCCAGGTGAGCGCCTTTCATTCATGCACCACCTGACATCGCTATGCGTGTCTGAGACTCTCATTTATTCATGAATCCCCCCCCCAACCCAATGCAGCTAAAGGAGCAGCGGGAGAAGGAGCGAAAGGCACGGAAGGCCAAGGAGACCGGTGAAGAGGATGGCGAGTTCGACGACCTGGTGTCGGCACTGCGCTCTGGGGAGGTCTTCGACAAGGATCTGTCCAAGATGAAACGCAACCGCAAGCGAATCAACAATCAGGCAGCAGAGACAGCCAGCAGGGAGCGGCCAATCACGAAGCTAAACTTCTGATTGGGTGGGCCCTGCTCCTGTGGATTGCAGTGCCCACCGCTACAAGACGCTCATGCCCTTTCCTCCGCACCTAATGCGAACCGCAGTCATTTTCTTGTCCTGAGTCTGTGGAGGAATCGCCTCACTTAGCTGCCTGACCCCGATTCTTGTTCTCTGAAATTAAAAAAGGAACACTAAAGAAACCGCCATTTCTTTTTTTTTTCTTTTTTTTTTTTTTGCTGCAGAAGCACAAAGGTTATGTCTGTCTGGGAACAGATCACCAAAAAATAGGCAGCATCACGTGATGCGTATGAGGAGGAACGGTAAGGGATGAGAGACTGACTCTCTGGCTGCCCCTGCTGGTTGCCAAAATCCATGTCACATCTAGATTAACGGTTCCTGGCGAAACTGCTGGCTCAGCTCGGTAGCAGAAGTGTACAGGATTTATGCTGGCGGTGTCCCCTTCCCAAACAGGAAGTGGCTATTGTACATGCCCTCTGCCAGGTGAGAGGGGGGAGCATCTACCTAACCCAGGGGGATGCCTACAGACCCCCTGTCCTCGTGCTTTCCGGCTCCCCAGAATCACAGTCCTGCTTTTCCATGCAGAAGTGTGAGATGAGATGCCCCACACCGCAGCCATTCTGTCCTGACCTCAGCTCCCTTGCAGCCAAGGTGGGGTGACCGAGCAGGAGTTTATTTAGGCCAAGACACGCTGCATTCCCGTGCTTCCAGAGAACATTCCGCACTGTCTCCAATGGCAGGCATGTTTTTAATCCACACTACAGCACATATTTTCAGCCCTGCATTGAGGTTTGTATGTTTTTTTTTTTTTTAAGAACACAGGCATATTTAAACAACACTATGCTAGGCAATAATTATAAATATTTTGATCGGAATATAATTGCTTAATTCTGAGTTTGGAAACTATGTTTTTGTTAAATAATTGCTGAATAGAATACTTCAGCACTTTAAGGAAGTCTGCAGGTGTAAACTGTATTCTGCAGTATTTTAAGTATGTTGTCAGGGGTCTGGTTAATACCGTCTTTTCTCTCTGAAACACTGTGGGCAGGTCTAAAATCTCTATGCATCTGAAAATGCAAAACCGTTTTAGTCCCAGATTAACGCCTGTGTGGGTGTGTACGGTATGTGTATCCATTAATATGCATGTACATTATAGTACGTTATGTACTGTATGTGCCTGCTTATGCTCGCACCCTCTCAAAGATGTGAAATACGTAACAAGGACATTAAGTAAATGCAAACCAAACGTCATTGTACTTTTACCACGAGTTCATCCAGTCCACTGTCATCCTTGAATGAAAATCCTTATGGATAGCTTTCTTTCACTGTTGTAATAAATTTTGTTTGTACGTTGGACTCCTTTGACAAGCCTTTTTTAATTTAAAATTGCATTCTAATGTAAGGTAGTTATTGAGTTAATAAAAAGATGCCAGAGGTATAATACCGTGTTCATCCTTTTTTCTGCTATGTCATAAGGTTTTGAAACGCAAGGTTTAGCTGGAAATTGACTTGTATGTGTTTGTAGTGTAAGGGGGAGCCACTGAAACGGGAAATGGGCTTGCTTCGTATTTAAGCTTTAGTTATCAAGTGTTGATAAAGCGTGCCCCCTTGTGTACAAAATTCTTAATAAACGCTACCATCCTATCTTGTCTTAACTGTCGATAATTAAAATGAAATTCGAATATCAAGCATGCAATAATGTGCGGCAGTATTTGCTGGCAATGAAATGTCTTCTCAACGTCATTTAACTACAAAAGATGACAAAATCATTAGCACTTATTTCCACAAATACGATCGCAAACAACTAAATGTTCTATTTAAATTACACGGTGCGCAATAAGACTGTTGTATGTCCAGTAACCTGACCATTTAACAATAATCGTGGAATTGTGGAAGCTTGACTGGAAGCTGTTCTGTAACGTTTTGTACTGGAACCTAATGTTTCAATAACATTAACCATATTGTCACGTCAATCATGGTTCGTTCGTTCTTACGTTTCTCCAAGAGTATCGTAGACTCTGCGCAGTGAGAATAAATGTTCTTTGTGATACAACGGACCTTAAAGCAAAAATGAATTTCTTCCCCCTACCTGTGGAAATTTATATACACAAATACACAACATACATGGAAAACATTATTTTTCCTTTTTATTATCGAGTCAATAAGCACGAAACAAAATGGCACAAATTTACACAAAATCCCAGAACATTAATTGCAAGAGCATACCTTACAAACACATTTGGTCACAGATATTTACGCAAGGGATATCGCCGATTCATAATTACGAAGAATAAATTAACTTCATGATCAAGGAGAACGCATTCTCACTTGAAAAGCGACACAACTCGATCTTGTTAAAAATTTAATGCAATTGTGTTATACTCTAGAGAAAATATTGTGCTTCGTCTTAGAAATGCTACAAACAATGACGTGTAATGTTTTACTGCATTTTTGGAAATGACGTGTAACATTAATATACAAAGGATTTGTCACATTGACATATAAATCGAGTTTTCACCCTGACGTTTTGTAAACAAAGCCCGCGTGCGCATTGTCCAGCTTCTGACACACATGGCCTTATGTCAAGCGGCGATGACATGGCGAGCAGGGCAATCGCAGACTTGGTACTAATTATGTTGGTACTATGCCACATGAAGAGTATAGCCCTTTCGTGTTGTTGCGTAAAAGCCTGTAATCTCGGAACGTTCTGGGTAGGTCCCCCCCCCCAGTTAGAAAACTTTTAATTTGAAAATTTGGCTGAAGGCATTTCCAGCACCTACATTAAATCCCAATCCAGCAAAAAGAGAAAAATCGTGAATGAGAAATTAATTCACCGACATCTACTGCTCTCGCATACAGGTTTGCATTATAATTATTAAAAGAAATAGCAAAATTTAAATGTAAACTATTATTCGCTATCAATCTGTTTATCCTGTTAAGGGAGGCAGGTAGACTTGCTTTTTCAATTCAGTTCTACCTGCATTGAAAGTTTCACGGTAGATGACAGAAGTCTAAAAACAGAGACCCCAACAGAGATTTTATTTTTAATCTATTTTGACGAAAACATGGCATTTTAATGTATTTAAAAACAGTCTGACCAGTGGCTTTATGGCACTACCAAAAGGATCCATGGCGCTAAAAAGTAAAAAAAAAAAAAAAAACCCTGGAATAAGATCATGTTAATGTTATAAATAGTAATGTTAGTTTATGATAAAGTACATTACTGTCACAAAACCGTTGCAGATACGCAGTTTTGTACATGTTTGTAATTATTAAATTATACAACAAATATTATTATTATTATTATTAATATTAATAATCATCATCAATTTTAGCTTTTTAAAAACCCGAGCTCGATTAGAAAAGTTTACGACGTGTACCGTCGTACACTTCCTTGGCTGTCATTATTAATGGATATGTATTATAACGTATTTGCATGACGGTAGCCAGTAAAAATGGCTACAGTATTGGTAGGATATTATCTGAAATACATGCTTATTGATTAGCAATTGATGATGTCAGGAAACATGAAATACCTTATATATATAATTTTAAAAAGTAATAATACAAACACATTGTAACCACTCACAGTGTTCTTCTGACACTACCGAATGAGTGACCTACTGCCTATTGGCGTTACAGGGAATTAACTCTTCACAGTTTATTTAACTACATCTCCACCAGAGACTCAGTTAAGCACTGTTTTGGCACGTCTTGTGAACACCCGTGTTTCATTTTAATAGCTTTTCTTCGCAATTATGGCAAATTACAGACTAGTGTCGGCGGTCTCCGTTTTGGCCATGGTTAGTTCAGACAATGTGTCGGGGTGACCGTCACGGCAGAACAGCACGGCGGGGTTCTTGCATGCCCACGTCGCGATCTCCCCTCCGTTAACCGGGCTGGAGGAGGACAGCCTGCTCCCCACCCCGTGTCTGGTGACGTACCTATCTCTGATCCTGTCGGCTCGTGCTCTGGCTGCCCGGCCCCGTGTTTGTGACGACAGGTAGGCAGCGATGTTTCTAGTCCTGTATCCCTCTTCCCTGCTTCGCCCCAAAAGCACTGATATGTTAGGGTTTCTAATGACGTAGATTAGCGGGTTAATGGCTCCATCAGCCCATGCCATCCAGATGGCCACGGTGTCCATGAGGGGGCTGAATGCGTAGTTCCCGAAAGCGGTGACGATCCCCATCAGACAATAGGGACCCCAGCAGAAAATAATGAACACGATCATTATGAGCACGGTGGTGGCCGTCCTCATCTCGCTGTAGAAGCGGAGCAGGTGAGCGTACGTGGTCACCGGCCGCACCCTGATTTCTGACAGGCGCACGGTCTTGCAGATATTGTAGTGGCAGAAACACATGAGCGCGAACGGGAGCAGGTAGCAGACCACGATTAAAGCTATGCTGTAAGCGGTGCCCATTCTTGAGTCTGCAGAATGAAACACGTACATGCAATGATAAAATCCTCTTTTGTGAAGCGCCGGGTCGCCGGGTGTTCGCAGCATCAAGTACCACGGGAAAGAAAATAACACAGCAGTCAGCCAAACTCCCACCAGAAGCTGAAAAGCCCTTTTCCTTCCTATTTTCTCCTGGGGTTGCCTTACGATGGCATAATAGCGGTCGAAAGAGATCAGAGTCATGGTTAGGGTGGAGACGATGCCGAAGCAGGTATTGAAGAATGCGTTTGCGATGCAAAAGGGATCCCCGAATATCCACGCTCCGTCTCTGCAGAAGAGCATGATGAAGGAAAACGGTAAACAGAGGATGGCTGTGAAGAAGTCGGACAGGGACAGGGACATGATGAACGCATTCGTTACTGTTCTGAGCTGCCTATGTTTTATAATAACGATAACGACTGCAGAATTTCCCAAACTCGACAGAAGGAAAATGACGAGCAGCACGAGCGCCTGTAGCGTGACTGAGATGCCGTGGAGCAGAGAGCTCGCCTCGGCAGTGCTCACGGCGCCGCCTCGCTCTCGTGGTTCTCCCGGCGTGTGGTTTCCACCACTGCTCTGGGTGGCCAGACCATTCAGAACAGGAGCGAGCGACACGATGTCCACCATAAGAGCTTTCTCCGATGTGTTGTCTGCAGAGGCGATGGTGCCCAGCAAAGCAGTACTCATAGACAAATCCATCGGATTGGACTCGGGGACATGCACGGGATGGATGGGGACTCATTCCTTTCAGAGTGTTTACACCAGCAGATCAGTGTTTAAATCTTCAATGGTGCACATGTCATTTAGGGGTTTTATCAAGTCCTCCCAGTGGACATCGGTTTACGGCACAAAAATTTGCAGAACTACCCCTTATCATTCAGATGGCTGCGTTGTCTTCATCGCACCAGTTTATATGGGTAACACCTCTCATGTTCAGTATTAATCGTTTCAGTCACGGCTTCTGTGTCTGGTTTTCTCCTTTCAGCCTGCCATGTACCTTCATATTTTGGTTACTCTGCTTCCATCCATGACGTTGCGAACCGTTGCCAGGTTACCAGTGAGGGGTTTGTCCCCCCCTCCTTTCTTGTGTATTGCGCACCTTCGTTTGAAAATGTAGATTTTATTCTGGCTCCTTACGCACGAATGAGATGGTCGTAAAAGTCTTAATTGTTTTTCATTTGTGAGCGCTTTGAAAGCCTGTTATCATGAAAGTCAAGAGATCTCATGGTTTTGTTATGCACAATGAAGGTCACAAAGGAAAATTGTTGCTTAATTTCTTTATAAATAATATATGAAAGCATCTGATATTTTCCAGTTAATATTAGGCATGTGTAATTTATTCGCACATGAACATTTTAAAGAATAAAAACACATTTTGAAAACAAGACACTTGATGACACTTGACATCAAATGTCATACTTGACAGTATGACACTTCATAGTATGATTTTTGAATGATTTCTTGAATAATGAATAGGGTAATATTTCTGTAAAACAATTAATATTGTCATTATAATGTGTGCATTATATGTGTTAATTAAAATTTGAAATTATTTTTATATTTTATTGAATTAGTACTTGCACTTCTGTGGGACTTAAGTTATTGTTGTTCGAAGTATACAGAAATAATACAATTTCTACTCACCAAAATTGTTAAAATAAAATAATTCACATAGGATTCACGTAGAAAATATTTTCTTTGCGAACTGTTCTTTCTTTGCCATTATAACAAAGAAAATATAGGGAGATATTGTGTATACAGGGGAAGAAAGGTGGAAACCTGGTGGATTGCAGTTGCGCGGTTATAGTTGAAAAAAGTTGCTAAAGTGGCTTCTAGCGTGGAGAAAATGTTGCTATTGCTTGCTCCTTACATGCAAAAAAATGTCAATTTTTTGATGAACTGTTTTAATGAGTGCCCTTCCAGTGGAGAAAACGTGATGCAGGTGCCCCTACAATTGTTTTAACGGTCTCCATTGGTACTCTTCCATGACAAAGGGTGCCGTTACGAAGTGCCCTCTATGCCACCACTACATGATTACGTGTCCTAGTGGGTCCCCTTTCCAGTTGAGCAAATGTGATGCAATGCTGTATAGTGTACACGTAAACTGTGAAACAGCATGATGAAGTACCCAAACAGGTGCATCTCCAGTGGATGTGATGCAGTGCCATTTAAGGTGCCTTTACAATGGAGCACACTTGAAGGGCACTATTGGTGCCTTTTTAGCAGAAAAAAATCTGTCCTCTTCGGCACCCTTTCAAATGCAACAACATGATTATCCTTGTAATGGAATAAAATAGTCATAATTCTGGGTAAAGACTACTTTGTCATATATATATATCTTACCATTCTACTAGTGGGGGTGGTAGATACGACATACGTGGCCTTTTCAATTCTTTTGCCCCCGCCCTTCAAACAGTCCGGGTCCGCCACTGCAGCTGGTATTATAGTGATTTATGATAAACAAGTTTTTAATTCATTTGTGTAGCTTATTGCTTTACTTTTTATGCAGTTTAACGTTTTCGACTAAGAAAAAATATAACTGTCCATCGGTAACATCCAATTAACCATTTGATAATAATTCAAATGATTTAAGAATTCCATACAATCGCAGAAATCTTAGGACGTCACTCGATCATACGTTGCATCGCTGAAAGTACGTGGTGCAACAAATGCTAGCACAGAAACATATTGACTACCGCATGTAACATTAATCAGGGCACTACGAAAAATGGAAACGACGTACAGTACTGCATTTAGTTCTCTGTATGAACAACGCGAACAACAAGCTTGTTCCTTCTCAGATTCCGTCACGTCATGATTATTGTATCATGTGATTTTTTTAGCGTAGCGGTGGAACGCAGAACGCATATTCTCAAAATCTAGACGTTGCGCTGCTTGATTTGGACTTTTAGAAGGGTACGTGAATTGCTTTGAGTAGATTTTGATACTTCCGCATGTGTTTCGTGTGAGGATGAGTTGAGCAGGATAATTGCTCGCCTCCGTGGTTTGTTTTATTAATTTAAATTGGCTTTCAGAAACGGTTTAATATGGGTACGTATGTTTAACTGTCGATGTGACAGATATTGTCAGGAGCTGTCCATCAATCTAATTATTAATTATTCTAAAACTATCTAGCTGAACCTATGTGTTGTCTTCGTGCAGTCGTAATTGATACATTAATGTGTGGTGACTGTGCAGTCATTGCGTTTCTTGGTTGATTCCTGACTTGGCTTAGTATGTACATTGTTTTATTGCGCGTATGTTTTATTGTTATGCATACAGTTTAATTTAGCCCTTTCTTAAACCCAGCTGTAGCCATGAGTTCGACATGCCCGGGTTTATATTGTGGAAAGACGCTAATAAATGGTTCAATTGAGAGTGAGTGCGGGGTGAGTATGTCCTTTCTATTTGATCGCATTGTTAATGGTATTTAACTCTGTTTTATTTCTTTATCGTGGCGCATTGCTAATTCAGTCTGTATGCTGCGAAATGTGTAGATTCATATGAAATAACGCAGACTGTCACAGGTGTGTCCACGAGGCGAGAGGACTAACGTTCAGAAGATTTGTGAGCGATGCACGGAGTCTCCCGAGCTCTATGATTGGCTCTATCTGGGTTTCATGGCAATGTTGCCACTGGTCCTGCATTGGTTTTTCATTGAATGGTACTCTGGAAAGAAAAGGTGGGCTTGTGTGGCTGTCTTGCATATGAATGTGCATCCGTGTGTTGTCTGCTAGCTTGCTGTATTATATGATGGCACTCATCCGCACTGTCGCTGTTGTAGTTCCAGTGCTTTAGTTCAGCATGTTACAGCTCTGCTAGAGTGTGGGGCTGCAGCAGTGGTGACCCTCCTGGTCAGTGACCCAGTGGGCCAGATGTCTATCCGGTCCTGCCGAGTCCAGATGCTTTCGGACTGGTACACAATGCTGTATAACCCGAGCCCGGACTATGTCACTACACTGCACTGCACCCAGGAAGCGGTCTTCCCACTGTGAGTTCCCCCTCCTTTTCTACACCGCCATCCCAAGAAACACAGAGCCATTAAAAGGGATTTCTGTTCAGGATCCCTGTGGTGTTAATTTTGGTCATTCTGACAAAGGCGATGTCCTACACTTTGAGTCATGTCACCGTGACATAGTTAGGATAGGTGCCTGTTTTGAATTGTACTGGGAGTTTATGCAGAGTAAAATTGTTGATTTGTGCCTTGGCTGCACTCCATGCTACAAAACATTAAAATTACTCTTCATCTCTCTATGTTTGAGAAGTGGTACATGATGACTGCTGTTTGTCATGTTCACTGTGAAGTTAAATTATCCCGATATGACCCTATAAACAGAGTCTCATTAATGTATTGCTGATAATGTAAAGGCGTTTGTACATAGTGCGGTTTATGAGACGAGCTGTGAATGAAACTCCTGCGTTCCCATCGTGCCTGACAGAGCTCCTCTTGACCTCCCATCAGGTATACCATTGTGCTGATATACTATGCTTTTTGCCTGGTTCTGATGATGCTTCTGAGGACTCTGCTGGTGAAGAAGATAGCCTGTGGTCTGGGGAAGTCAGACCGCTTCAAGAGCATTTACGCTGCCCTCTACTTCTTTCCCATCCTCACGGTCCTGCAGGCTGTGGGTGGGGGTTTGCTCTGTAAGCATGATGTTGAAAAGATGTTAACCCATGTTGGAGATGCCTGCTGCAGTTTGCTGGGCTCCACTGACATTAATGGGCATCTTTTTTTGTGGTAATTGCAGACTATGCTTTTCCATACATCATTCTGGTGTTATCCCTGGTTACCCTGGCAGTTTACATGTCTGCTTCAGAAATACAGGTAGGAAACTTCAAGGATGTGATTGCAAGCAAACAGTTGGGTGTCAATGTGTGTGTTTGTTTTTTAACACTCCTGTTTTGTGAACAGTCTTTCAAAAACCTTGTGGCCAAGAAGAAGAGGTTGGTGGTGCTCTTCAGCCATTGGCTGCTGCATGCCTATGGCATCATCTCTATCTCCCGATTGGACAGGCTGGACCAGGACCTGCCTCTGCTGGCCCTGGTACCAGGCCCTGCGCTCTTCTACCTGCTCACTGCCAAGTTCACCGAGCCAAACAGGATTCTTTCAGAAGGGGGTAATGGACACTGAGGGCAGGCCAGTTTGAGTTAGGCAAGTGCCCACTTGCCACAGGGGTGGGAGAGACTACCCCTTCACCGTGTACCCTAACAGCATCCATGGGAGGTGGTAACTTTGGTGATGTACTCTTTCTTATACTCTCCAGGACTCAACTTACATTCCTTTCTCAAGGACAGAACTGTGTATGAAATATATTACTATGAAGTAAAACTATATCTAATGTACTGTAAGGTGTGAACATTGTGCACATATGTGCGTGGTGTAAGTTGAGTTCAGCCGAGTCCATCTGAAAACATCTTTACGGCGTGTCTTCCTCGTGCTCAGCTACAAGGTTTTTGCTTTTTCTTTGTCGTTGATTAAGCATGTTTTAGAATTGTAACTGGTGCAGTTATTTGTATTTTTTATTTTATTTTTTTAAATCAAGTGCTGTCATTTTGCAGATGATAAACCCAAGTGTTTGATTTTTCCACGGGTTAGATGGAACACACTAACACCAGACAGCGGCCGTGCCTACACTTTTTACTGAACACACTGACTCGCTCACAGGTGCGCGCACACACACACACACACACACACACAGATAGGCTGGATAACAAGGTTAGACATTGAACTTACTGTACATCAGGTTCAAGACACCCTTATGCATGCAGAATTCTGATAAGGCTTTTTTGTTGTTTTTACAGATGAACATGGCTATAGACATTTGACATAAAACAGCATGCCTAACCCGTGTGCCTCTAAAGGTATATGGTGAAATTCGTGCAGATTGTATTTACAGAGCTGTAGAACAGTGTTTTACTACATTGCTGTATTAGTTTTGTCTTTTTGAATGTTTAAGAATATTGTTTGTATATGCATTTCTATTTATAATTCTAAAAAAAACAACAGGTTATCTTTAATATTTAAAGAAATAAAATGAATCACGTATAATTTGAGAGGTACTTGTCCTTGCGTTGTGTGTTATCACACTGGTGTCATTTGGTGCTTTTCCACAGTGCTTCTGTGGCCTCCACCAGTGTCCTCGCTCCGTCCAGGATGTCTTCTGCTTTATTCTTGCGCTCGTTGACCTTTGACCTCAGCTGTTTTATGGCTTGGAGAACAGCCTGGTCTTTCTCTCCGTACTCCTGAGGTAGGCCAGGGTTAGGACATTTGTCAGAGTAGCCTTCAGGCAGGGCAGGGCAGGCCAGGCCAGTCGGTGGGATGACTATGTAAAACACTTTGCTTGGGATGAGGTTTGTTCTGGGATGTATGTTGAACCGTGATTCTTACCTTAGTGACCAAGCCATTCATTTCCCAGGCTTTTAAGAGGTTGCCTGTGTTTGAAAAAAAATAAGCTGTTACTTGCGAGTGCTATGGCACTTGGACTGATGCTGTAAAAATGCCAAGGTTAGGTTAAAAATGCCTTTATCATGTCTGTGTGTCCTACTTCTGAGCTGACTCAGCCACAACAAGTTGTGGTGCAAACCGATAAGCTTCAGTTAGTAACACAGTAACTACTCTTTAGGCTGTTTTCTTCTAACCTAACTGCTTTGTACAATAACTGAAGCCTTAATCAGTGTGGAGGTTACAGCAGCAGAAATGAGAAGCTTGCAGGTCAAGCAGGACCACATTTTGCAGAGTGTAACGCAGCAAGCTCATGAAAGGATGCGCTTCATAGGTTGGTTGATGTTTAGTGGACAGTGTGCTCACCCAGCAAGGACTGCAGCTCATCTTTTAGCCACGCTGCTTCTCTGCTGTGTCTGTCTCGCTGTCTGTTTGTATCGTGCATGTCCTTCTTCATGTGTTCAATGCACTGTAAAAACAAAAAATGCTGACCAGCTGCACCTCTTGTTTCAGCATCAGACAATCCCAACACTGTCAGAGCCTGTCCAATCCCTTTTGCCTGTCGTGCTCTGGGTACACCTCCAAGCTTTGACCCTTGGCTTGGCCACACCCCCAGCCTTGACCCTTGCCTTTTTCACACCCCTAGCCTTGGCCACACCTGCAACCTTGGCCATGTGAATTCTCACCATGTGCAGCCTGCTGTTTTCAAGGTTAACCTGTTCCAACCTCAGGCTGCTCTCGTAGATGTTCCTTTCTATGGTGCTGAGTTCCGCTGCTTGTACTGTCAGCAGTTCGACGTGTTGAGCATTTAGTGCTCTTATCTCCAGTTGTAGGTCCTCCTAGACAAAGTAAAATATACTTCACTTTAAAAATACTGTGAAAATATTGGTAACATGGCACAGAACGGATGAAATCACCTTTGGTTTTAGAAGTGCTGTCGTTTGGTCTTTCAGATGCTGGATTGAGGTCTCCAAATGGGTCTTTTGGCTTTCTAATTCTGAAATTGGAGTTCCTTTATTAATAGCACTGATAAAACAGCAGTTTATGTTGATCACTGCACTGGTGTTCAGATATGTTGTAACTGAACTCAAGGTTGGAAAGTTGGCAGGTGGCGTTTTGTTGTTTCAGGCTAGGTGTGAAGATGTGTGCAGGACCTGCAATACGTTTCCTCCACGTCTGGTTTGTGGCCCAGTCCATTTCGAACTTCAGCTCTGCATCCTTCAGGACAGCCTCTTTGATCTTCATTTTCTGCTCTTCCTTCTGTAGTTTCTTTTGAATCAATTCTGACTCTCTCTGTTCACGTGCAATTTAAAGAACAGTCCAAGTTTGAGTCGCCCCATGTGGGAATATCATAGAGATACTGTATAACTGTTACGCTCCAAAGACATTCATGTAAGGAATGAAGTGTAATTAAATCAGATCTACAGTGGGTATAACTCTGGGCAGACTGAGACTCAATAGAGTGTAAATAAGGCCCTTATTTTAAAGATGCACAGAAAATGTTCCAGTTGGGAGAAAACATTGCAATAATGTCCATATATCCAAAGCAAACAAACGCATCCCCATTAACCAAAGCGCCTCACCATCAGCCCTTTGATCTCTGTGGTGTAGGCAGCTTCCATGCTTTCATACTGCTCCTCAGCAAGCCGCAGTCTCCTCCTCAGCTCCTCCACCACCGATCCCACTCGGAGCTGCTCCTCCCATTTATTTTTCTGCATGCGTTTCACACAGTCACTCTTTGATGTGTTACAACTGTAAACATTTGTGTTGCGCAGGGTGTGGAGAAACGCTGGGTATCATTATTGCCTCGCTTGCTAAACTTATGCAGATGTCTGCACTAATTCAAACAATGTACTTTGCCCCTTAGGATTTACTGCAGCAATTTGAAAGTACCGTGTTGTAGGGGGACAACGCAGACAGACCCCTTCGCTGCTGGCCCCTTTTGGCGTGCAGACTGAAACACCCTGTGGATGTTCTTACCTCTTCCCGTAGTTCTCCTTGCTTGTTCATGCTGAGTGCAATAACGTCGGTGACCTTCTTCACATGCTCCTCATGCTCCACCCGCAGCCTCTCCAGAGTTCTGCAGACCTCGTGCTTCTCAGCCACCATTGCCTCCCTGTGTGCAAAGGTCCTCACAGTGACTCCTCTGTTCTCCTAGATGTATGTCTGCTCACTGAGATTCTGTGTCGCCTCCAGGGTCACCTGATCTTTTCCTCTCTGCTCAGCTGTTCCTCCAGGAGCTCCACATTCTTGCTCCACAGACCTGTGGTCGTTCTGGACACAACGGAAGCAAGAGCGTCTCAGGGCTCACCACAATGCTGCCGAAATTACTGGAAAGGGTCGTTCCACATATAATGGCTGACGAGGATCGTGGTAAACGAGAGAGAGAAAAGCGCTCCACCTTACTTCTTGCTCCTGTGCTGCTGCTTCATGTCCTCCTCCATCCTCCTGATTTCAGCTTTAAGCTTGGTGACTGACACTGTCTGCTCCTCAAGGCTAAGTTTGGACTTATCCAGCCTGAAGGACCAACACAACCAAGTCAGACCGGTGAATTTAACCAAACATTTTTCATGGAACCTACATCTATACATGTCATGCTTTCAGAGATAACTTTCAGTGTGTCAGGCATGTATGCAGGTATATACATGAGTTTCTCAGGGCATTTGATAATATAAATAAATAAAAGTAAAAAAGCCAAATAAAAGTAAAATTATAATAGTAGTAGAAATTATAGAGTACTTGAAGATTCTCCGTGATCTTTCCCTGCAGTAGCGATGGAACGGGACCTCATTTCGTGTTAGTGTAAAACTAAAGCTGTACGTACTGTCCTCTAAGGTTCTCCTGACCGGCCCTGGTTTCAAGTTCTTCTTTTTTCTGGGCACTGAACTGGTTCTGCAGTGTGGTGACAGCCCACTTGTGTTGTTCATTCACCGCACGAGCGTCTGCGATCTCCCGCTCCACCTACAATGCAAAATGCACTCCATCACTACTTAGATTCTGCCCCTCAAATACGAGAAGCGCTTGAGATTTCTGTCCAGCTGTCAGTCACGTGTATGGGTGAACAGCATATGGCTTTAGTATATATAAGGTGCTATTCATTTACATTTTACAGTAGTATTAATCATGATGATTATAATTATCCATGTACACACACTTCCTTTTCATGTCATTGTGTAGTCAGTACATTGTACCCACCACTTGTCCTTTTAAAACCTCATTGGGTGAATCCTAGTGATCTCCTATTGACAGCATGAACTATCGTACTTCTAAAGACTGTCTGTTCTTTAAGGTCACCTCTCTGCTAACTGCCTTTGAAGGTACAGCTTTGAAAGGTCTGTTTGACTGAGGAACAGAAGCACCCGCCTCTGTCAGGAAATCAATTTTGAACATCTGACACTTCAGGAATGGGGCCTGTGGTATTTTTTTCTGTTGTGCAGTGGCTAGTTTATCATTGTGGTGTCATGTTACTGTAATTATTGCTGTGATATGCAGTCTTTTTTTATATTATGGAAATACATAGAAAACTCGTGTGTCAGTGGGCAAGCAAAGACCACCTAGCACTACCTTGTGACCCTGAGGGACAGGCTGACGTGTTGGTTCATTGTGTGACAGGAATATTGCCAACCTTTACAATGTGTTCCTGCAGGACCTTAATTTTCTTTTCAAATGACTCTTGCACTTCTGCCAGCTCTTTTTCAAAGAAGACCCTAAATGGAACAAGACAGTTTACATCAGCCTAATTTAGCAAACCTCCATTGAACATGTAGCAGTGAATCAGCAGAAAGACGTGGTGACGTAAATGTCAGAGCTAACCAATAGGCATTTCACAGAAAAAGTTTGCTGAAGGAAGCATACTTCTGATTGGCCAGATGCAGGGCCTGTGCGGTCTCCTCGTGGAGCTGCCGTTCATGTTGTTGTTTTGCAGCACGCAGTCTTACTATGCTCCTCTCTGTCTTGGCAATTTGCTGTAAAACATGCACACAGTGCTGACTGGACTTTACGAATGAGTATTTAAGTACTGGAAATATAGTACTGAAGCATAAAAATACATTCTCAGATCCCACAGAAATGAACAACATTTAACATAAAAAAAAATTTAAGCGTTTTCTGTCAAATAGGATGGAGTGTCAGGAGTGAGCTGCGATAGAAGGATAGCTGCAAGAGTGGAAGGGAAGATTTACAAGACATGTGAGACCAGCAATGTTGTATGGGCTGGAGACAGTGGCTTTGACAAAAGGCAAAGTTGGAGGTAGCAGAGTTGAAGATACTGAGGTTTTCATTGGGAGTGATGAGATTGGACAGGATTAAAAATTAGCATATTAAGGGGACAGCACAGGTAGGGTGGTTTGGAGACAAAGTGAGAGAAGCCAAACTTAGATGGTTTGGACACGTGCCGAGGAGGGATACAGAGTATATAAGGAAAAGAATGCTGTGGATGGAGCTGCCAGACAGGAGGAGAAGAGGAGGCCAAAGAGGAGGTTTATGGACATAGTGAGGGAGGACGTGAGAGAGGTTGGGGTGACGGAGGGAGCTGCAGAGAACAGGTTGGTATGGAAAAGGATGATCTGCTGTGGCGACCCCTAGAGGGAGCAGCCGAAAGAGGAAGAAGATTTATAGCCTCGATCAGGAACATCGCTCATTATGAATCCTGAGTCAGTTGTTATGGTGCTTGAGAAGAGCTTCGGGTCTTTGGCTGCTTCTCCTGTTGAAGCTATGTCAACTGCAGTACATACACTCTTGCAAAGGGGTAAATGGCCAATTTTGACCATACTTACACTTGTGTGTTCTGTAATCTTCTGTTCCTCATTCAGCAGCTCCGTTGTGACTCGCTCAACTTCCACGTGCTTCTCCGAGTTTTTCTTTTCCTGCTCTTGCAGTTTATACAGCGACTCATCAATCTAAAATAAGATGGAAGTCAATTTGTGTAGCATGGAACAGCATATATAAGAAATTTTCACAACAGGTTTACCTCTTTTTGTAGATCTTTCTTCTGTTCAGTGAAAGTAAGCATCACTTGGCCTGTACCGTTTTTCAACTCTTCCTGTGCAATTTTCACATTAACCATCTGTTCTTGCAACTTGCAAACTTGGTCCATTGTCTCGCTGAGTGATATCTGTTTGCTTGCTTTCTCTGACAGGTGCTGGTTCAGCTCATTAACAGCGTCTTCATGGATGGATTTTAGGAATTCGCGGTCTGATCTGATGAACATTGCTTTGGGTTAAAACTAGCAACAAAACTAGTAGGTCAAATAAGAAAACTCTTCTAAAACCCAGAGAACAGAATTGTGAGAAACCAACAGGGTCAAGGCTGGATGTTCAACAATCCTAATAAACTTCAATTAGTGTACAATTTAGTGTGCAAATGGCTCGTAAACTTTTTCATCTGAAGACCAGCATTCGTTTAACTGCCTAATATGCCATGCAACATTATGGCCTAACTACAAAAATATTTCGATTACAAAACCAATTAAAGCAGTAAATACCGTATTTTTTTTCGTCTTTAATGCACAAACAATACAACTCGCGGCAATTTACATACCTCAATGATACCAGCCATTGTGGCATGTAAAACAAATTAGAAAGCCTAACTTACAAAAAAGTTTCATTCTGCTTTTCCAGAAGTTCTTGCTGCTTTCTCATCATTTCAATATCATCTGCAGCGCACTTTATGTCGGACTGTAACTGATTTATTACCGCTATATTCGAATTTCTCGCTGCAGCGACGCCATCTGAAATGAAAGTGAAATTTGTTAAAGTAGTTGTTGGACACATTTAAAAAACTTGTGCAAATGTGCGCCTACGTAGGATAATACTGTTAAGTAAAAAAAAGGTCCTCCGTTATTAAAAATACTGCGAAGAGAGTTGATTAACTAGGTGATCTTCAAAATGGATTGAATAAATCCCAATTTACGCACCTGCTATTTCATTGGTGACGTCACTGTGGAGGCGCAGAAAGTTGCAGCGCAGTTTACTAGTTTCAATTGTTTCAACCTCCAGTCGTTCGCGCGCATCTCTCCTGGACGCCTCCTACAAGGACATACGTTATGCAAGACTAATAACTAATCGGAACTTATACAGAATATACATACTTGCAAAAGTCATATAATTATACTGATTTACCACTTCTGTAAGAGCATCTGATATTTCCCGCAGATTGTGGCCGGCGTCGTCACTAAATGAGACCTCTTCACTTTTCAGCTGTTTATCTGAAAACACAGTGCAGACCCTACTGGACATACTGAGACTTGTGCGTGAACTGCAGACTCGGAACTCGCCCCTGTGCAAAATTTGGTACGTGCAAAAAAGTGCTTTTGCAAGTATTTAAAATGATTTTACACGTTGTTTGCGTCATACCGTTTTTGAACGGCATTAGTTATCCACTTACCCCAGTCACTAACATGTCAAACTGAGTGGGCTTTCTAGAAAGTGAAAACTTGACAAAAAACTTGAACCGTGGACAGCATACTCACCCAGTTCAAGTAAATGTTCCAAAGCAACTAAAACAGTTGAAGACTTTGGGATCAAACACGCTGCCATCGTGCAGCATTGGCTACGGCACTATACAGAGTTTGCTGCTTATGCTGGATTTTTAGGTAGTGACGAGCGCTGTCCGAAAGCTGACACGTATTTACCCTGGCGTACTCTTCCAGTTTTCGTTGTCATGGCACCCATTGAACGCACAGCCATAAAAGCGCACCCAGCGGCCTCCTACCGCATTCAGATTTATTCGTCTTTGTTTATACATTTTGCAAGGGTATATGGTCGAGGACGTCGACTAACAACGTGAGGAGCACACACTGAATGCAAGTCTTAATATGAATGTAAAAATCCTTGGCTCCAGAGTAAGGACGTAGGTTTGGTTTCAAAATTGGTAGGGATCAAATCAGCCCAAACTTTCAGCTTTGGATATCGCTAAAAAATATTGGTGGGAACAATTTGGTAATCCTACAATATTGGTAGGGACGTCCCTATCGTCCGTAGAGAAATCTACAGCCTTGCTCTGCAGCAGAGGGATTCCTAAACCCTTTAATCCAAAGACCCTAATGAAAATGGTTGGGAACCATCTTGGGACACAATAGCGTCAACATTTCAATTGTGTATTCCACATGTTAATTACTTAGGCGATCCTTCACAAGCAGATCCGTGACCCGTACTTGCTGAAGCACTGCTCTGGATACATTGGGATAAAGGGACAGAAGAGAAGTCTTATATACAGTACCTGAAAGGTCACAGTTATACTTGGATGTCTCAGAGTATTGTAGGGTTGGAGGTGGTACTAGTAGAGGGTTACAGTGATCTTGCTACATGTC
The DNA here is from genome assembly GCA_025773905.1 of Chitala chitala. NCBI lineage: Eukaryota > Metazoa > Chordata > Actinopteri > Osteoglossiformes > Notopteridae > Chitala > Chitala chitala. The sequence goes on from JABJVR010020626.1 coordinate 22,943, forward strand.
ACAACAGCCAAAAACACTTCTCACATATCTATTTTTTATTTTTTGTGCAGCATCCAGCCAAATTTTACCTTTTTACTTTTTATATCCTCTGGTGTCTTGTATGAGCACATGGACTGCAGACTGATTTATTTTTATAGTTTAAACTTGGGTTTCTGTCATACATATTTTATGAGAAGTTAAAGAATGTCCTTTGTTTGAGAATTAGGGTTTAAATCAGAAGTTTTGCATGTTAAGGTAATAAACTTCATGGGGTTGCTAGTCTGTGAGCTGCTTTTTAGCCTGTCTCCATGTAAGTCCTGCTGAACTGTAGCATATGTGGTTTTGGACTACAGCTCACTTTCACATGATTAACTCAGGACTTTCCTGTGAGTCAACAGAAGCTGTCATTTCTAACCTAAATGTTTCAGGTAGCTTCTTTCATCCACAAAACGTGCTGATTTGTGCTTTTTCAGATGTCTTTGTTCTTTGGAAAAACCTGAACATTTCAACTACAGTCTCAATTTGATATGTGTTATAATTATGACCTGTAACAAAGCATTCTATTGATTCATATTGCCTTAACTGACCCTTCTGCAGAATTATTTCCTCCAGTGTCAAACATGAGCCCGGGGATAATTCATCTTGAAAACCATGTAGTGTCCACGAGGTGGCAGTAAAGTGACAACAAACAGGTTTCAGACGATACTTCTGCGTTTTATTTTCCCTAAGGTTATGGAATGAATAGGATTTTTTTTGTCTGTGTTATATGAATTCACACAAGTTCTGCACTCACGTGTTCATAGTAACTCCACAGGAGCGTTACAAAGGAAAGACAGGAATATAAGATTAACGACTGTCGAAAATTTCGGCTGTTTTATCCGCATCTATTACCGCGTTTTTAAAATGAGAGTTGGTCAAATGAGGTCAGTTATGTTCTACCTTCAGAAACAATAAAAACGAGTATTTTAAAACTTATTTTATATTCTTAACTGTGCATGCATTTGATGAAACATAAATAACCCAGTATACCTCCTGCCTTTAAATGAGTACAATTAACACTGCGAGAACAGATCAGAGTATAACTGGATGCTGAACCGAGACGCTAACACTAGAGATAGTTTAATTGCATGCAGAATAATGCTAATGCAGACGCTCAGAGGCTAGGGTTTGAAATGCTAATGAAATAACCATATCAATGCAGTTCCTCTGGACGGGGAAACGACGTGCTTAAAATGCGCTCGGTGTGCCACCAGTCCAGAAAAGCCCATGCTCTGATTTCACCTCTGTGCTTCAATATAAATAAATTAGCCAGGCAGTTGTATTGGATCAGAGGAACGGCGTCCCAAAATTCTAACGCATCTCGAGTCTCCCTGCAGAGGGCGCTGTCGGAACGTCAACGCCTTGTTCTCTAAGACAATGCGCAACATTTGAAAAGTAATTACGTAAAGTTTAAGCCTGCAGCGTTTAGGTATTGATTTTTGTAAACCGCATCACCTAGGAAATGTCTTGTATCTTTTCCTTCTGCTCTAAGACTTGTAGAAAGAGTGCCGCAATCCCCTACCTTAACTGGAGAGCATGTTGAGCTAGCTCTCCCTTGTCTAATCCTACAGTGATTAAAAAAAGATGCTTAGCTGGCAGGAAGATCGGTTTAATAAGATATTTAACAGTTCTGATATGACTGAAGGCCGGTCTGACTGAATGAACACATGGTTATGGAAAGCTGAGGTCCTTCATGGGCATCCACTGAAGTCAGCAGGTTTTCCTGTAGTAGTGCAGTGGTACTGCACAGTGGAGAGGGAATTAACAACAAGGTTTTCAGTTCAAATCCCACCAGTGCACTTGTAGCTCTGAATATGTAACCTAAATGGTCTGAAGTATTAATTTTCTTTGAGAAGGTATTGTCTGTATCCCCTTAACTCAGTATAAGTGTGCTCCAGTTTGGTTTTTAAACAACACGATGTTAAGGATCACTAAATGCATCATTTAATAATATCGTTTGATCTGGTGTGACTAACAAAGAAACGCTGTTATATAAGATGTATCCCATGCCATCCCAGCTGTCCAATTAAAAAAAAAAACGAATTCAAAATCTGTCTTAGGTATAAAATACTGTATAAGAAAATTTTTTTTCAAATAAAATATTAGGTAGTGGAAGGGGCCTTACAGATGGCTAAGAAATTGAATTTATTGTACTCGTGGGGGACTAGATATGGGCTGATAGTCTACCAAAAGGCGGCTCTGGTGAGCTTGCGGGCCAGGCCTGTGATCGTTATCAGATATGGGCTGATAGTCTACCGAAAGGCGGCTCTGGTGAGCTTGCGGGCCAGGCCTGTGATCGTTATCTTTCCACTTTTTTCTTCTGGGTGTTCTGGGAGTGGGTTTCTGCAGCCGGATATGTCGGCGTCTGCATGGTTCGCTGGAAACGGACAGCACCTCGGATCAAAGGCTTCGGCCTGCCTTGAAAGCGCTGCCTGGGGGCAGTTCTGTGTTTTCTAGCCCCAAAATCTGCTGTCAGACCATTGGGGGAGGAGGGGAGGCAGTGTGAAAAGTGCCTTTTGGGGCCACGGGGATCCATTTCAGTTCTGCATCAGGAGTTCCTGCGTTCCGTGCGTTTGTTCTTAAGTCATGAGCGTATCCTTTGTCCCATCAGCTGGTGTCACTTTGCTGTGGCCGCCTGTGTTTGGAGATAGGTCTCGGCAGGGTTTGGGGACTCATCGCTGTCTCGCTCTACTGAGGTCATGCTGGCTCCACTTTCACCTCGTGCACGTGTGCTTCGTTTCTGACCCAGTGGTGGGTGCCGCTGTCCACACTACCGAGGCCTGCTGTCACAGGGCTGTCGGACACCGCGGTGGGCGCTGCTGTCCACACTACCAAGGCCTGCCGTCACAGGGCCGTCGGACACCGCGGTGGGCGCCGCTGTCCACACTACCGAGGCCTGCTGTCACAGGGCCGTTGGACACCGCGGTGGGCGCTGCTGTCCACACTACCAAGGCCTGCCGTCACAGGGCCGTCGGACACCGCGGTGGGCGCC
>JABJVR010020626.1:26052-39080 GCA_025773905.1 Chitala chitala
GCTGTCCACACTACCGAGGCCTGCTGTCACAGGGCCGTCGGACACCGCGGTGGCGTGAGGGACTGTGCCAGGAGGACCAGAAAAGCATGTCTATGCATAAACACTGAAAACACATTTTTTTGTGTGCAATAGTTTTGTCACCCAGAAAATTCCTGTGGTGTACACCTAAATTGGTTTTGTTTCGGTTTTAAATTCAACATGGTGAAATATGAGGCCAGCAGTGACTGACAGAGTATTCAGTTAACGTTTTAACTTCCTTTATGACGTGTAACCCCGTCAGAACAAGTCCCCACTTTGGATGCAAGACATACTTTAGCATGAATCTTTCAGTGTTTTTCACGTGAGAAAGTTAAGATTCATTTAGATTTTTTTTTTATCAGGAGAAATTATTTGGAATATGTAGGCCGGTACTTTGTGTTGTAATGGCCAAGACTTATCTCTATAAACTAAATTAAATTCCACAGTTATGCACAACTTGCAAAACTAAAACCAGAATTGTACCACACAGCACTTTACAAGTGTTTTTCATTGTATGGTTGCTTAGTGTCCAGTAAAGTGAATTACAGATCTAAAAGCTTAACATTTTTTTCTGACTGTGTATTTGCTGAACCCATATGTGTCAAGTACTTTTCCAGAGATGCAGAGAGAGCCTTTCTTCTGTTAGTTTAGCAGTTAGGTATTGCAATAGTTAATATGCAGTTGGATGCCAAGTTCCACAGTAAAGAAAGTCACACACGTTTCTGTGCACGTGAATCAAGGGAGTCCATCTGAGGCAGCTATTCGATTCAGATAAGCCATTTGGAGATTTAATTTGACCACATTCAGCAGGTCTGCCTTTATCTGGCGAGGATCCGAACTGTGTCACACATACAAACGATAACCAGTCTGAATGTAGCTGCAAACGTGTTGGCCTGGACCGCACACTGTGCTATACACACTTTTTGAAGTCACGTTTTCTCGTTCTTGGCTTCTACTGGACAAAGCGTATAGGTTATCGTGAGCTAATTGTCTATTTTCTGGCTTAATGGAAAGGTTGTTCACTGGGCAGTTCTGCGGCAGGCTGAAATTCCCAACACAAGTGATTTGTCACAGCTTTTAAGAGCCACGAATCACATTGGCCGTAGAGCTTTGCTGGTTTGGCCGTCACATCACTGAATCATCTCGTGGGGAGCACCACAAGGTCGCGCTGGCCACGGCTGTCCCTCAGCTCAATTGCTTTCTTCATCAAAAAGACAAATATTGATTTGTTGGTGTCCCATAAAGGACCAGTTGTCTTTGACCCATAGAAATATCAGTGCAGCCTGAGAGTATGCATAGTCAAGGCCTGTGGCAGAATATTGTACTTTTTTTCTATCTGTGGGGGGAGGGGCAGGGCAGGGGGGGCAGTTTTTTTCCCTCCCCTACAGTAAATCAGATTTTCTACATTGGCCTAAGTAAAGTATTAGGCTAGAAGGGGACAGTCTATATGCACACCATTTCTAGAGTTATCCTTTCATGGGGTGGGGGGAAGTTCTGCTGTCGTGGCTCCTCTATAGCTACTTTATCTCTTTTATAGCTACTTCTATTTAGTAGGGGTTAAAAAAGAGCATATAAAGCGATGTGGTATAAATACAGGACTAATCATCGCACAGTTGCTGCTATTTAATAACCTGGGATACATGTTTTCCAAAGCAGAATATTTTTGTATCGAGCCAGTCTCTATGTGAAATTATCATGTGAAATGTTTAGTATCGTCATAGGTACGGCGTGGCCATGCGTCAAGGCTGGATCAGGGTCAAGGACTTCCGTAGTCTGGCTGAGTGATTGACATGTCTGGCTGAGTGATTGACATGCCTGGCTGAGTGATTGACATGTCTGGCTGAGTGATTGACATGCCTCAATCTGGTGAGTGCGGCGTGGTGTTCATGCTGATGTTGGTGCGCTCAGGAGCGTCGGAAAATGGGAGAACAAGGAGCTGGAGATTCAGGCTGAAGTTCTCCTCATCCTCAGTAAAGTGGTTACAAAATAGCCTTGGTTCATGGATGAGGGTAACGGCTTATTCGGACTGCTGCATACATGATGACATGGACGTGAGCTGCGTTAGCAGAACCATGAGCCACCCATGTTTGTCGTACGTGCTTTTTGTAATTTTCTTCCCCTGACAACAGTTTTGCCGCCAATCACACATGGAGAAATCTGCTACAGTCCTCCTGGAGGACTGTCTGACTGCATTTATTTGACTGTGGTAATATGGGTATAATGCTATAAGGAGAACGTGGGGTGTGGCTGTAGTGGGGGGAGGTCGGGCGGCAGTTTAAGTTGTGCTCCCTGCAAGTGTTCTTTGGAGCGATGCTGCAACACAGATGGCTGTTATGCTGGCGCATCAAGCCGTGTCACCTGATATGTGTAATGTGATTCGCCTGCAATGATGCGTCTGTGTACTACATCACCGAACCTCTTACAGTGAGTGTCGGTCTGCATTATACATGACCTACTACTGGATCTTGATGGAGCAGGGAGAGTGCTGCGGCTGTGTGGCGGTGCAGCGTGATGGATACCGGAGGGCAGGACCCTCCGGAATTCTCACAATGCTTTGCACAGGCTGCGGCGCTCTAGCCGACTCTGGAGAACCAGGGCACGTGCTGTGTTATGGCTTCCATGGCAGCATGGGTGGACACTCTGCCTCCTGCTTCCTTTTGCAGGGCCCCTGGCCTGATCGAGCATTTCCACAGCTTGAGTGCACTTCCAGAACATTCTGTTTATTCTCAACAGCCCGGGTATGTCAGTTTCCTTAGAACTGTTTCATTTCCTGCCGTGACTCATGAGATTGACCCATGTAGAGCCCTGGGATGATGTTACCTTCTCCTGCACATCTGGCAAGGTCCACATGACTGACATAATTGTTTCCCTCCTTATGGCATGTTTGGCCTTGTAAGTTCATTCAACACTGGCCTAATGCTGATTCTGGACCTCCTCGCATCTTTCCTGTCAAACTGCAAACAAGGCCTTAATTGCTCAGATAGAGTTCAGCTCAAGCACATCATAAATCCAAAGTTTATTGATTTCTGCCAGAGTGGACCAGAATGAATAAGGTAGCTTGTCAGTGCTAAACTGACAATGGGTCATTGGCTAGATGGACACAGAGCCATCTTTGAGTCATTAGGGCAGAATGAATGCACTCTGTGAAACTGCTGCTTTTGGGCGACAGGAGTTGTCACAGAATGGGTCCGCTGTCATCCACTTTTCAAAAATGAAGCTTTTTGCCAGGTTCAGCTTTAACTCATGGCGTACCTGAAGGTGATGTCGCTGTGAATTTGGAAAGCTGGGGCGAACTGTAAGGGAGCCAGGTCAAGACACGCATCAGCCATCAGTGGGCTGCGAGGTGAGGACCCCATTGCTGGCCAGTCGGGCTTCCAGTAGTTCAATATGCTTCCAGTGGTACATTGTGGGCGCTGTGTTGGCCCTTTGCGGTTTGTTGTGGGTATATTCTCAGTTGACATGCAGATGCTGATCAGATGCATTGCGGCAAACCCTGCAAGGTCAAAACCATCTCATGTAATGCAGAAGATGACTTGCCAACTCAGTAGAGGACAAATGCAAATATAAAGGGTGTTCAGCATATCTGTCTCAGAGTGAATGCATAGGGATAAGGTGGAGGAATGTGGATTTTGGCCAGCTCTACTGCTACTCCTTTCGAAACCTGTGACATCTTTTCCTGCTCGGGGCCTTGACAGCACAAATCATTGTCTGTCTGTCTCTTACAAAAAGTCCAGCAGGTCCAGAAGGGATCTTGTCCCTTTTGGCAAGGGGAAGACACCGTTTTCCTGTTCTTCTATTTGTCATGGGTCTTTTTCAGTGTCATTTTCTGAGAAGGAAGTTGGCCAGGTCCCCGCACACTTTGGAAGTGTCTAGCAGTTTCCCGTCCGCATGTCTGCACTTGCACATCGGTAACCGGGGAATCGCCGTACTTCGTGAATGTGAGGTTGACCCCTAACCTTACGCTCTGTCAGAGCTCTGCCAGACTATCTCAGCATCTTTTCCCTTCAGATCGTCTTTGGGTCTTCAAGCTGAATGCTAATTCAGAGCTCCCATTTGGATTCACTGTGTGAGATGTTATGCAAGCAAGCAGGGGCTGCAACCCCCAGCCCCGTGGTGTGGCTACTCCACTCCTCACTGGGGAGTAACATCCATCCTCTTTCCTCCCTGTTCAGTCTCCTGCTAGCAGCCATGCTGGCCAGCTCATCTGCACACTTCTTCTGCCCATGTAGGAATCATAGTACTGAACTGTGGGAATGAGGAATGATTCTGTGCCATTCTAACCAGTAATGAGTTTGTCAACATCCAGTGACCCTAAGGCTAGTCGACTTCCATATACAAGTGAAGGTTTGTAAAAGTGGGCTGGGGTGGAGTAGAGGAACAGTGAATAATTAATTACCTGCTGACTTACGCTGTATCAGGGGCTCGCTCACAGCAAGAGGTTCTGATCTCCAAATGGACGCCTTGCTAATACCGTGACACTGAATCACGTTCAAGTTAAACCGAATGAATAAAATCATGCAGACTACAGGGGGTGACAGCTACCTAGTACTGCAGTAGGAAAAATGATACAGATTGTATTTATGAAAACACCTGTGTTCACCTGTTTGACTTTGTCTCGCATGGTGGTGTTAACTCATGTACCCCTGTGTGTGTATAGTGTCATTGAGATATTCCAGCACAATTTAGATTTTTTTAGCACATTTAAGGTGTCACATGATTCATAATTGTGACTTTCCATGAGTAGAATTTATACCCGAATACAGTAAGCTTTTTGAATTTATACACGAACATGGGGAACAGTTTCGGAGATCTGACTCCTGCGTTTTAGCACAAATCTCAAAGCCTTGTGGACATCCCAGTTCCTGATGATCACACACAGCTGTTAAGCTAGCGTGTGGAAGAATGCTGACATTATGGCTTGCCGCGCTGGATTGGGGTTCTGGGATAACTGACAATGTTCAGACCACCACCACTAGGTGGCAGAAAAGCATTAAGAACCTCCTGGCTTCCCAGGCCACAGGGGAAAATGAACCTGTAATGTAGTTTGGGTCTCGGGCACGCAGCCCAAAAGGCTGCAGACTAGCACTTCCCCTACACATGTGGTGCTTGTTCTCTTGATCCATTTTGGATCCACACCCATACCACAGTGCTTTGAGGGCCCGAAGATGTCTGTCTGTCTGTCTGTCTGTCTCTCTGTCGGTTCATCTGTGCACGTAATTAAAACGCAAAGCTTCAGATTTGTTAAATTATCCAGTGTTGTTGTTTAGCATAACCAACAATGTTAATGAGAAGTAATCGCATTTAGGGGTATTATTGCCACTGACTTGCTTGCAGTGTAACTACACGAGTCATAGAGACCTGACTCTCTCTGCAGCCGTGGATTAAAGCTGCCATGCTCAAGACAGCCATACGGTTGGCTCATTCTGTGCTTAGCTCAAAGTCTTCCATGGGTGTTCTCTGCAGGTCGGGCAGAGTCTTATTTCATCCAATTAGAGAGTTTGGACTGGGTTACTGTTCTGTCCGCTGTGTGTTTGAGTGAAAGGTGCTGTGCCACTTTGACTGAGCAGGATCTGGGGAGAAGCATGTGATCTTAAACTGACAGCTGATCCTGTCTGTTGTTTTGCCAACAAACAACCTTAAGATGTTAAATTATGCATGGTCTACCTAACAGTCTGTAAAAAAAAGATGTGTCAGGGAGGGGTGAATGGTTGGCAGTGCTTGAAATGTAAAAAACCCCGTTGTCTTTGGTGATCAGCCAGTTCTTGAGTTGGGGGGGTGAATGGGTCCGGGAGGGGACTTGGTTCTTTGCCACATCCCTGCACATATCTATCCGTTTAAAAGTGCCCTGTGTCTAAGTGAGCAGACGTTGGCAGTGGTGTTGCACTGTTGAGGAAAAAACCGCTTACCTTGCAAGCTGTCTGTAAGCCACACACAGGTCTCCGAAGAGCACATCATTTTCTGCAAAAATAGCTTTTTCTGAATCCTCCTAGCTGGGGATGGATGATGGTGGCGGCTGTGGGGAAGGGGGGTTTCAGTGTGGGGGTGGATGATGGTACACAGCAGTAAACATACTCATGACAATGTAATTACGGCAGCAACCACAGCAGAAACGCAGGCACCAAAAGGGACATTGATTCCCCCCCCCCTCTATCTCGCCCTTCCTTTCTGTCTTCTGTACTTTGTTCCACTTCAGTGGTTACCTGCACACATTCACTGTTTCCTATACTGCAGAGAGCTTTGGCTGTGGTAGGGAAAGCCTCACCTGGACTGGCAGAGTCCATGTTGTCAGCCTCGGCTGCTCCATTTTATTAGTATTAGTCTGCATATCTATGAAGCGAGTTGTGTTACTTGTCATAATTTGTATACCAAAGATAACACCTCAGTGTTTATCAACAGACTAACTGCAGGTGTTGGCAAATGACATGCCAGGCAAGGCATGAATGTTGAGGTATTTAAAAGTTCCCTCCTTGGACCACAGTGACCATTGATTTGACTGCAAAGAGTCAGGCTGTGTGGAATTTCTTTCAATGGCTTTTGTGGTGAGTGGAAAAGGCATGCATCTGTTGGCTTGGGGAAAGCGAGTGAGTACTCTTTAATGAAAGCGAGTGAGTACTCTTTAATGAAAGCGAGTGAGAACTCTTTAATGAAAGTGCAAAGTACTTAAACTTGAGCTGCCTTGGTAAATGCCTTCTTCACACAGTGTCAAATATGAGGTCTCTGAATTGCTCCCGATAATTGATTCTGCTAAACAAACATGTTACGTGCACTGGACTGTCCTGTAGTCCCCGGAAGCCCCTGGGCACTGCCGACCCACTTCCTTAGTGCCCTCCGCCAGCTTTATAGCTTGCATTAGTGTTCTGGCCACCCACTTGCTATCCATTCAGGTGCTCTCCTGTTTGTGTTCTTCATCTTCTTCAAGTGCCACCTTGGCACCTACGTGTCCTTCTTTTCTACTGCAGAATTTCCAAACAAGGGCCTGTTGCTAAGCTGACTGTTGATGTTAGCCTGCAATTCGTTGCCTACCCGTGAACCCATCATGATTCCTTTAAGTGTTCCCATGATGCAAAGCTGTGCTTATCCCACTGTATGTTAAACTGCGCATACATACATACGAACGTGGCTCAGCGTTTGGCTCTCAGCATGCAAGTTTATGCACGAATCCCCGCCCACCGCTTGATGCATTTTCCACTGCCTAATTAAATTTAACGTGCCCTTCCTTTAAAAGGGAAACACAGTAATGAGGTATTATTTGTTCCAGCATGAGCAGATAGTGCGTCCTTAACAAATCGGGTGATGGTAAACAGATCTGGTTCAGAGCTTCTCAAAGCTTAAGCTCAATTAAATTCCAGTGTAGGCCAGGCGAGAGCAGAGATCAATAAGGGAAATTAGCATCTGTGGGCGCCACGCTCTTTAAAAGACTGAAATGTGGCTGAAATGCTCTTTGGAGTTTTATCAAACCGTGTCCTGGGCCAAATTGGGGGTGCTCCCGTGGCTAGATGGGGGCATTAAGCCTGGGGTGTCGTTGGAAACAAGAAGACAGGCTTGGCTGCATCACCCTGGCCTCGGTGCTGGAGGAACCGGTGTGTGCTGGCCATGGGACCAGCTTGGAGTGGCTAACTCTGGACCTGGAGGACAAGGCCGAGCAGGCTTTAAGAGTCCGCTTCAGGCGCCACATGCAGGCTTGAGTGTCCAGAAGTGTTAGAGACAGAAGTGTTATGTGAGGAGGGAACACCACGCGCTCCCTGTGCGGCACAATCCGTCCAGCTTTATGTGCTCGGTATAACTGTGCCATTGCACATTTAGTAAATTTATTTGGATAATAATGTTTTCCAAGTAGATGAATAAATAAAACAGACAGACAGCAGTCTGGGAGCAGTTCCAACCAAAAGTTGCTGGTTCCAGTCTACCGTCACTGTGAAGGATGAGCTCTGGTAGCGGTTGGAGCAGGATAAATGGACTGTTTTAATCATCTCTTGCCCATCTCAAGGGACGGGGCTTTTACTTTGAAAGGTATCACCTTGCATGCTGCATCTGAAATGCTTTCCTCCATGTCTGTTCTTTTTGTTTAGGAAGGGGACTCTGATCGTCTCTTATGGCATTGGATTCCTTCCTGGAGGAATAATGAGGTCTTTTGAGGGGAGGGGTCCTTGTGAGTTTTGAAGTAGCAATGTGGAATGGTATGCTTGTCTCGTTGCTTTATGGTGGATTTGTTTGGAGACGAGGGACTGCAATATAGATTCGGAGGACTTTGAGGTGCAAGGTTATAAGTGTTCCATAAATCTTTAAACAAATTAAGTTTTAAATAAGATTTCAATCAAATTATGTGCAGTTTAAGCATAAACATTTATACGGTGCCTTCAAATACAATTACCTTTAAAGAAGTACAAACTCTCATGGATTTACCGAGTGCTTCTTAATCGCATTTTCTTTATGAATCGGCGGGACATTTTTGCCGCTTTTGTTTGGGAAACGTGTTGTGTTTTTGGGGATTCGGTCTGGGTCTCTGACACCCTAATTGGATCAGCAGATCCTGAAAAATGATGCATTATTGAACCACTCTGGCCTGCTGACTGGGTTAGGATTATGTAACTGATTAATGTTGCCGATGGATTAAAGACTTGGGTTCTGTGGCTCGTAGTTGCTTTTGCTCTTATTTTGTGTGACCTTGCTCATTTTTTTATTGCTGCAATAGCAGGTGTATCAGCGCTCATTAGCCTTGCTTCGTGTTGCACTTGACCTTAACGGCTACCCTCAAGAGTGCTCTCATTTACACGCTTTGGCAGCATCGCGCGGTCTGCCGCACGTGACGCTGTGTCGTTAGCCCCCACACGTGCTGTCATGAGGCTAACAGCAACACCAACGTACCTTTGCATGGCCCTACGGTTACCCTGGGGTAAATTTGCAGATGATACGCTCTAGTGATGAGGGCACAGATTGCTACGGATACGCAGAACATCCCTGCAGAGTCCCGCTGCATCCTTTGCCTGCCTTTGCCTCGGTATGCTGAAATACACCAGGGAGCGGCAGTGGAATGGGACAGTTGAGGAATAAAGTACAGTGATTGAATGTGGCCCTGGTGCTTAGCTCCAGACAGCCGAATATCTCCCGTTATACAGCTAGATAAAGTAGGAGGGGGCTTATAAAATATTTACCTTACTGTGGGGGCCCAGGAGAGAGACTGCTGCCGGAAGCCTTAAAACCAACACCAAGAAATTTAAACTGGAGCGAAAGGGCAGATTCAAACTTAAAAAAAGCATAAAGGCTAATTACAGACCGGCATTGGGAAAGTTAATTATTTTCCCCTTTGTGGAGACCATTGTTGGTGTTTAAAAGCTTTTTAAAAGCCTAGTCGGTGCTATTTGGTTCTGGAAAGTGCCATGTCCAGAATGAGACCAACAATGGGGCTCTAAAAGCAGGCTAACGAATGTATCAACAGGTACATTAGACAAGGGAAAAAAACATCACTTTCACTCGCACAAAGCCAGCAGGCTAACTGTTCAGTATAATCCCTAAACTTTTAATTTAAAGCATATAAATGAAGATGTACTTAAACAGTTTGCAGAATCTGACGGTGGACACTGGAAAGTGCATATGGCATGAACTTCTCTGATAAAACAAAATTTTCTACCATGTTTTATAAATTAATTATGCTTAAGTCTCAGTGTTGAAAGGAGAAAAAAGGCAGCTAAAGTGGCATTAAAAAGGGGCTCCTTGCGTAACTGGCAAACAGTGTAATGGCTCTCAGAAATTCACAGATAACGCTGTCGGGGGCTTTTCACGATATTTCCATAATGTGGTGCCTCCAGGTCGTCAGGTTGAGGAGGTGCATATATGGATGGTATGTGTGTAGAAATCTGTCCCTCATGCCCACCTTAGCCGAGGTACCGCAGTGACTGCAGCAGATCTGCAGCCATAGGTGGCACGCGCCTCGTAAATGAACGACACCCTCATGCATTATTATTGCAGGACAGTAGCCGGCGAGCTCCTTATCGCCTCGTCTGCCAGTCATGGTGATGGCAATCCTCTTCTTCCTTTCGCAAATCAAAGGCATGGAGCAAGAAGAAAGAATCGTTACTCTTCACTCCGTCGGGCCTGGGATGCGCAAGGCGGTAGATGCGTAACGCAGGCGGCCAGTGAGAAAATGCACAAATCGATGCGATCAGGTGCTCATTCACTTTATGGCACTTGTTGTAAAGCTATCATTTAGAATTTGTGTTGGCATAAACAGACGGGTCCCCGTTTCCACCACGAGAGACTCTTTGAAGGATGCACGGCGTAGAGGTGGGTTTGGAGGTGACCTTCGGTTTAATGCCTGTCAGTTTCCCTGGCGTGGGAAGAGACATCAGTGCTAACCTGCTCTGACAAGGGCAGTTTCCTCTGCAGATTAAAGCTTGTTTAGCACTCATCGGCCATTTAGCTGAAGTAGCCCATTCAGGGTATTACTGACAAGCTGACCTCTGCCCAATGCTCCTTGATTTCCAGGACCCCAGAGTGCTGGGTTAGACATTATCTAAATGAAGCTTGTGAAATGGAGGGAAAAAAGTGTTTTTTTTTTTTTTCCTGGCACCTGTGGGGACTCTACGCTTGTAGAGGGTCATTGTCCTTTTGTTCAGGGTTCCAGAGAAAACAGGCGGTAAGTAATGAAATTGTTTTTCTGCCACCAGACCCGATATTTATTTTAATCTGGAGGGACTTGAACCAGAGTCCTGTCGGAGGTGTAAACAAAGCCGTTCATGGGTCTTCTGGGAATCCTGCTGAAATGACGGGCCGTGCACCTCACCTGGATTTAAAAATCTCCTCGTGGGACGTGGCTTGAGGAACGGCGCAGGAATTATGAGCGACATAAAAAACGTAGATCTGAGGCAAACAGACAAAATGAAGCCGAGGTCCTTGAGATGGGGGAATTGGCACACGGAGTGTGGAAATGTCAGCCAGACTTACGGCGCGATAACGAGAGGGTGAAGCTGCTGTTCTGAAGACACCTTGAAAGCAGATGCGCATGTCATAACAATAGCCTTGAAAGGGCAGAGGGCGTAGTCCTTTTATCAAGTGATACGGAGACCTCTGAGGGTCAAACCAGTGAGTTTTAGAATGAGTTGTTGAGGTGCTTTGGCGCAATGCATAAAGAATGAGACAAGAAATGAAGTAATTTTTCTGGAAACCCTTTAGAAAAGAAGGGTGGTGGCATTTGTCATGGAATGCCAGGCAGATTGACCCATTCAATGAGAATATTAAGAAACACCAACAGTCTGTCGACATGCTTCACAGATTGGCAATGTTCTGCCGTTCAAATGTTGTTGCTGTGTGTGTTCGGCCTTCGCAAGCTTGGCAAAGAGACAACTCTGTGATTTCTGTCATGAAAAATCCTCAAAGGGATGGTTTTTCTGAGCCCTGTGTGGGGTCAAGCTGCGTGCTATTGAAATGACACAAGAAAAGCGCTTTGTGCTCTGAGAGGACGTATTGGTTGGAGGGAGCATTCATCTTAAACGTTGCCCCTAGCAACGTACCAAAAATGAAGCCCCTGGTGACGATGACTGTCACACGTCGGTGACTGTTTGTCAGAGATAGCATAAACTCACGAGCTAAACTGCAGGGTTTTTAACTGCTCATTTGACGGGTGCGGTGAGGGATGTTTGGGCTTGAGTGTGAGGATGGTGAAAATTTAACTGTGGCTGTGTTGCGGTATCACTGCGACCGCTTGCTTGATAAATTATGGAACAATCATGCAAATGAAATGCACCTCAGCCCTGACAGATAAAAGATACGGGTCTGCGAACCTGATGTTTTGCACCACGATGTACTTCAGTTGACTCTGAGCTGGTTTATTCACCGAAAAGGGGGGGGGGGGAATAGATGTCTGACCTTTTGTACTTCTGCCAGCAGGATGCAGGCAAGGAGTTAGTCCAACTGGAGTTGAGAAAGGCAGGAAATGGAGAACATGTTGCTGATTTATCCGGGATCAGGAGCTGAATCATGTGACACTCATTAAGGGCAGGAACTTGCATGATGGATACTGACAATATTTAAGGCTTTGGTATGGTCAGGCATATGGTCGTGCATATGGTCGTGTGTATAGTCGAGCATAGGGCCGTGCGTATGGTCAGGTGTATGGTCAGGCATATGGTCGTGCGTATGGTCGTGTGTCTAGTCGAGCATAGGGCCGTGCGTATGGTCAGGTGTATGGTCTGGCATATGGTTGTGTGTATAGTTGGGCGTACGGCTGGGCGTATGGTCGTGTATATATCTGTATATGTTTTATTTTATGTGTTTTTGTGCCCTTGCCAATCATCTCTGTGTTGCACTGCTACAACTTCATCCATGATTTGAATGTTTTCAGTAGTTCATGGGAATTGTCATTAATTTAGGAAACAAGATTGATGAAGACATTTTAATTAAAAATATATTTTTGTAAGTATATAGAATTGCTTTGGCATGACACATTCTATTGTGTGTGTGTGTGTGTGTGTGTGTGTGTGTGTGTGTATAGACAAACTATATTTATTTTTATTTGTATCCTTTTACCCACACAAGTTCTATAGCTGAAATCGAGATGAATTGAAAATGAAAGCTATAGCAATCTTTCTAAATTGTGTGCCCCCCCTCTGGGACTGTGTCCATTTTCCCCATTTTTTTCCCCATCCAAAAATGTTAGGTTATTGCAATTTCTGATTTTTAATTTAAGGGGAACAACTTAAAAAATTCGAGAAATGGGGACAATTCTGGTTTTCCCTCTGCAATCATTTGTTTTTAATCTGTGATGTTAAAATTATACTTTTCAAAAACTCAATTTCAATGTATACTTTTGTCGCTGTTAGTTTGTAAAGGTTTTTAATTCCTAATCTTTAGGTGCGGTTGCTGCAGTTGGGACTTCAGGTGAGTCAGGGTGATGCTTTTGTGAATGGGAACGAGTGCCGCTGCTGGTGTTGCGTAAAACTCATGTGAGATTAGGACATACTTTTGTGTTGGATCTGGCATAATTGTATCCTTGGTGCTACTCATAAAGGTCAGTG
>JABJVR010020653.1:0-26353 GCA_025773905.1 Chitala chitala
GAAACATTAAAGTGTGACAAACATGCAAAAAAATAAGAAATCAGAAAGGGGGCCAACACTTTTTCACACCACTGTAAATTATCACTCCACTAATGTAATGAAGACACATAAACAAGGTTGCTCGAATACATGCCACTGCTTGTTGAACCCTGTGGCTTCCTGGTGTGTTTTTACCTCCTGCGCAAAAAAAGAATTAGCTTGTGTAGGGGCTGTGTGATAGTCACATAAAATAACTAGAGGGAGGAAGTCAGCTCAGTGCTCATGGGTACCTGATCGCCCACAGGAGTCACGTGAGCTGCCCGCAAGTCATGTTTTAAAAACAGCACTAGTCACCATGAAGCTCCTTCTAAAAATTGTATTTAATTGTGTTGCTGTTCTTTTTGAGTCAATAACACTTGCTTTGAAAATGACAATACTGAATATAACAGTCTGTCATCTTCTATACTGCTTCATCCTGTTAAGGGTCACAGGGAAGCCTGCAGCCCATCCCAAAACACATAGAGCACAGGACACCAACCCACCACGGGCAATTTGAACACGCCATTCACCCTAACATGCATGTCTTTGGACTGTGGGAGGAAACCAGAGGACCTCCACCAATGCACAGGAAGAACATGCAAACTCCACACACATAAACCCAAGGAAGGAATTAAACCCCAGGCCTGGAGGTGTGAGGCAACACTGCTAACCACCACACCACCATGCCGCTTGAATACAACATTTTTAAAACAAAAATGTTTTATATACTTATAAACTCCGATGCCATCTGTGGTCAAAGTTCAATATAGTGCACAAGACAAACCGCCATCAGAGACAAGCAAGCGGGCACAGCTAAGATGGGGAGATAGATGCGGTTTTTAGAAAAACATGGCAGGAAAGTGAAAGAAATCTCACTATTTTCACAGTGACTGGGTAGAAGAGCTCATTTTTACAAAAGTGAAAGAAAAGTGTGCGCCTCATTTGTGGGGCGACTGCGGCGTCGGCGAAGCGGCACAATATAGAGAGACACTTCAGTACTGTACGTGTCATAACCCTAACCCTAACCCACCTGGCAGCGCACTACGGGCAGACAAAGGCAGCTTTGGGCAAACTGCAGTCTTTTTTCATAATTATTGTGATTAATTATTAACATTAATATATAATCAGACAGTCTCTTAACATATATTAATATTATCAATATAAACAATATCATTAAAGGTGAACCATGCAACTTTGTTATTCAGGAAGTTTGTATCAAACAGGAAGCTCAGGACCCTTGAAGCAGCTCTCGGTTTCTGAAAGGCTGGTGACCCCTGAACTAGAGCATTTAAAAACTTGGCTGAGTGTACAGCAATGTGGGGATTCTATTCTACATATTTACATAATATACTACTGGCATCGACTCAAGATTAACACAGTGATATTTTCATGTAGATGTATGATTCTGACACATTGATGGCTGAGCGAACAACCTCTCTTTGAAGGTGGATTTGAACGAAAGACATAGTTGTGGACTCTAGGAGAGTGAAGAATGGCAATTCTTCACTGATCATTAATGGATCTCCTGTGGAGGTTGTAAAGAACACAAAATTCCTTGGTTTCCAGCTGGCAGAGAACCTCTCCTGGTCCCACAACACCAGTTTCATCATAAAGAAGGCTCAGCAGGAGTTCTACTTCCTGGGGAAGCTGAGGAAAGCCCATCTCCTTCTACCCATCCTCATCACATTTTACAGAGGGACTATTGAGACTATTGAAACTGTTCTGTCTACTGCTGTCTGGCAAAAGGTACTGGATGTATAACAGATTCATTCCCCAAGCCATAAGACTCCTAAACTCTCAGGAACTGGACCGATGGACAAATCTCTCTCACACTCACTCACCAACACCGCACTGCTGCACTTCATGATCTCATACACAGCTCATCAAACTGTATACTTTACATGGAACAGTGTCAGTGCTGCTCTCTCTCTGTTCTCTTTACTTCCTGTTGTTTGACCCATGTGTAGCACTACTTGCTGTCTGCACACTGTATATTCTTTTAGTAGTTTTGTGTTGTTTTATGTTGCACCTGGTGTCCTGGCTAAATATTGTTTTGTTTTGCTGTGTATAGTGCCAACTGTATACAGCAGAAATTACAATAAAACCACTATCCTATCCTGTCCTACATCCTGAGAATGGTTTTATGTTTATCATTAAGTTCAAAGTTATGTTTTTTTTCAGACCTGTTGCCCTTTGACCAGCCGCTCTGTACACTATGATCACACCTTTTCACTCTGTAAGATATTTGAGTAATAATGAACCGCACAAACCACTGAAATAATTAAAGTACAGTAACTGGCTTCGATTATTTCTCTTTGGAATTAGATTTTTGATGTTAAATTTTATTAAGTTATTCACATAGTTTCCTGATGAAAAATACACTCAAGGCACCATATGGGATATATGTGCACTTAATTGCATGTGAAGGAAATACTTTTATAAGATGGGTTCAGATCAGATGAGAATTCCAATGTTAACATTTATAATGGAGTTACTGCCTTTATGAAGACTAAATTGCTGAATAGTTTGTCAGTTGTACTGCAGGACTCACAGTAGAAATGCCTTTCAGAGCCAACACTTTCACCCTTGTGGCATGCTCTGTGTGACTTCACAGTGCCTCAGGAACTTCTCTGTAGTGTATCTTGCACTGCTTGCAAATTTTTTTGTGAGACTGTAATTTAAAGACATAAAGTGTTGCTTTACACAGCCTTAAATCTAAATGAAAGTCAACATAAAACTCCACTTTTTGGAATTAGTGACATCACAATGAACATACCTGTAATTAGCAAGCAACAAAAGATTTTTGGATGGATTTCAACATTTTCCAGGGTAGTGGCATATTAAATAATTGCAAAGTATAATGACAATTTTACACTGAACTGCAGAAACAAGCTGCCTAACTACGCCAACATTTAAAATGCCACAGTTTTACAGTATATGTTTTACACATTCATTTTTTGTTTACTGTTATGCTATCATGTACTGTAACTAATAGGGGTAAAATAAATCTCTGTCATTCACAACATAAGAGTGTTTTGTGTGATCCTAAGGTTTTTTTCATCATTTCAGTTCTGGACAGACATGCTTTGGCCTTATACTGGTGATAGGCTCCTGTTTATAACGAGGGAATTGTTTTAAGTAGACTTCTAACCTGAATGTCACCAACACACAGGACAAAAGGCAGATTCGCAATGATTTTGTAACTAAAATGGAATCATTTTTACAACAGCATGGCAAAGCAAATGTAAAAAAACAAACATAAGAGTTGAAGCATGGTTTAAGTGTTGGTTGAGAATTAACTGGGTCCATGGCAATATTTAACAAATTCATACAGGGCATCCATATGAGACTTAAAAAGATTTATGTCTGATAGTCATTGCTGAATGTACAGCAGCAGTTCGGAGACAATTCCAAAAGGTCAATGGTCTTTTGTTTTAATTTGCACCTTTTTTACAAACTTCAAAAGCATTTTTCTCCATTTTGTAAAATGTGGACAGACCGGATAGACTTAAAGAGGGTATTTTTTTTATTGCTTTGGCTCATTTTTCAAAATAGACTTAATATTCTCTAAACTGTAAGTACAATTGTCACAACAGTTTGATGATACATCAAAACATTATTGAATGTTTACAAAAGGTAGTAAATCCCCCAAAACATTTAATTTACATTTCAAAACCTATTTTTTTTGTCAGTTGATTGGCCAGTGCCACCAAAATGAAGAGTCATTTTGTGATCGTTTCAACCTTACTGGTCAAAATGCATAGATGCTTTTTCTACATGATAGTTACAAATTACATTATGATTACAGAATGATCACTGCAAAATGATGCCCTTTTGAAAAATCTAAATAAAAAACAAACTCCCATAAAAATGAAGAAACCTTTGGCAGTTTAGTAAATAAGCAAAATAAAAGTAAAACCTTTGTACCCCTTCACTGTAGGCTACGTACATACATTCTCATCGTCGTGGACATCCTGTCAATCCTGTTTGTTTGGCCAAACATCTTCATCTATCTATCACATCTGATACTTCCCCTTGCCATGCCCCTTGCGTGGCGCATCCATCCCATGCACTGATCACCTATGATGTTCTCACATGCAGCATTCATGGCATTCAATAGAGACATCTGATCCTGTGGCTGATGTTCATATACGTTCCACTTTCAAGCTGAAAAGAATTCCTTTATTGGATTCCGGTATGGAGAACATGGTGGAAGGAGCTCCATTTTCATCCTTGGATGTGCAGCAAACCATTCTGTAACAGTGTTGGTTTGATGGAAGATGACATTATTCTACACAATCTCATAAATTGTCAAATCTGGCCTAACTAAATATCTCTCATGTTCTGGTATTAGATCTCTGTAAAGTGTATCTAGGAAGGCCAGGAGAAGTTGGGTGTTGTAGGGGCCAATGTGTGGAATATGTACACTCACACCGTTGTCAGCAATGGCAGCACACATTGTAATATTGCCCCCATGTTGGCCCGCTGTGCCACTTGTGGCTCGGTGTCCAATGAGACTGCAGCGACGTCTCCTGCATTTGGACAAACTGAAACCACCTTCATCCACAAAAACAAGAACATGTTGAACAGGATCTTGTCCCTCCAGGTCCACTATTCTCTATATAGTAACACAGACAAACATAAAGTGTGTTTACATAACATATCCTAGAGCCAAATTGTTTAGTAGTAAAGTATAAACGTTTTCCGTTTTTACTATATGGGTATCCATATACAACTTAAAGAGATATAGGTATCACTGAAATACAGTAAAAGTACCTGTATACAGTACAGTAAAATGCCATGTGCACACCAGTGGTTTCCCTGAACATGCTGGTATCACAGCTCCTTCACTCTTTCACTATTCCTCTCAAATGGCACCCTGTAGAGTTGTTTTAAGCTCATTTCTCAAAACTCTGTCTGTAGTGGAAAGGCTAACAGAATTTGCGAAGACATTGTTATCATTACCGACTGCAGTTTGGATCTCTCAGCCTGATGGAGCTGCTGATGATGACCATGTCAGAGTTCTTGTACTTGGTGACAGCTGAATACTGCTGCTCTACCACCAGCATGAGGTCGCTGTGCAGCCCTACATAAACATGTGGAATTCATCAACAGAACGTTACCTAAGGTATATGGTATGTAATTGCAATTGTTTTGACCAAAATGCAGTAACAGTAAAAAATGTCATAGATATTTTTTAGCAATGTATGTATATGCATGTATGTATGACAGAATTTGATAACTGAATGGATCATTTTGCACGAGATGGCACAAACGATGACAGAATGCTGAGAAGCTGTGAAGAGTTTGACAGTTTCGCTGAGAATTAACTGAGTTTTGAGCAGTAAGCCATATACATGTGATTTTGTGCAGATTCGTAGACAATTGTATTTACTCTTTTGCACACGTACCAATAAAACTCAACTTGCTTGAAGGAATGAGAAATTCTACTCTGTTGTGAACGACAAAAAAATTGTTAAGAGATTTGACCTTTATGTTTTGAAAAATGTTTTTTTCATTTGAGAAATGAGCCAAACCCTGAGTTAACATAACTGAAGGTTCCGGTTCCAGAACGTGGTTTTTGCAATTCAGGTATCAGAGATAATCAACTGTGAGTCGACTGAACCTCATCGAAGTGTATTTATGTGAAACAATAAAAAGCTTTCATCACTTAGCCATGGAAACGGATGCCAAGAGGTCTGTTGCTGCCTATGCTACAATGAGTAGAAAAGTCTGTTGGATTAACATTAAAAAATACATATTTTATATATTTTTTATTATATATATATATAAAATTGTTTTGTTCCACCTAATAATTTAATAAGATTGTTTCTTTTATGTGTTTAAGTGAGAGATCTTTATTACAATTTAATGAAGTGTAAGAATATATAATCATGATTTATTAATTATTAATATTTATTAAGGTTTATAATGTTCTTTTATCACTTCTTATACAAATGGATGCAACATTTTTGACAAAACATCAGGCTGAGAGTGGCAGCCTCCTGGTTTGAATCCCAGCCCAGTCAGGTGTGTCCTTGAGCATGATACTCTGTGCTAGCTCCCTGGGCACTGCATGTGGCTGGCTGACCACTGTTTCCCTCAGGGGATGGGTTAACTGCAAAGAAGTTATTTCCCTCTGGGATTAATAAAGTACTATAAAATTGAGCACTGTTATGCTTGTAAGCAGACTTTACTAAGAAATTACACATAAAATAGGTTGAGAGTTTATTTTGAGAGTTTATGTCATGCATTCAGTAAATGCAGACTCTGTAATCAAACACAGTGTTGGTTTATAAACACAGAAACATGTTGGCACACCTTGTCATTTACAACCACACCCCTCCTGGGCGTGAACACAATGACCAAAATAATAAATTGCCCCATCATCAAACTGCTTATATAAAGCTTTCCATAGTGAGTCAGGGAGGTATGCCCATTACTCCACACTGCGGTTTGTTAATTATCCCTCTCTTTTGACCCTGACCTTTGTTCTCCTCCACCCCATTTTTATGGAGTCTCTTTGTACAATCCTGTCCATACTCTTCCCTTACCTATTGTCTTGTTGCATGCATTTTTGGATGTTTAGACATACTTCCTGTGATTTAAATATGTTTTTGGATTGTGGATTTAGGGTCAGTTTATTTAATAAGGAGATCTGTGCTCGTACACATAGTGCAGTTTATTTATGGGAGAGAATTTGTTTGCACGGGCTATATGTAACAGCACCAGGACACTGTACAATAGTCACAGCTGAGAAAACGTGAATATAAGACAAGTCTGAAGTTTGGAAGTCTTTCTAATATCATCAGTAGATTATACCATAACAGAAGCCAGACACCTAAGGTTTAAAGCATCATGCTTAGTCTTTAGTTTATTTACAAGTGACAAATATTGAAACATACAGTTTGCTAGTAGGCTACTTTGGTCTTACAGATGTACATATACATACTGTTCAAGTAAGCATTTTATTGAATTTTATTGTCAGCTTTAATTAGTTAATTTTTAAAGGTAAAGTAAAAAAAAAGTTGGACTGGTACCCTGTCCAGGGTGAACCTACCTTGAACCCTACAAAAGAATAAGGATTTGGATAACAATGGTAGATAATTTGTTAAAATGTTTAAGAAAATTAAAATTGGACATATTATTCCAATATTTGTATTAATATATGAATTACCCTAGTGGGGCCTTTTTTCTTGTAATAATAGCCTTCAATCTTTTGTCATGTCTCTGAACCAGCTTTACACGCTACTCAGGAATGACTTTGTGTCACTCATCCTGGCAGAATCTCTGAAAACTGTTTAGTTTGATGAATTGTGCTTCTGGAGTATAGTTTTCAAACACTGTCACAGATTCTCAGGGAGGCTAATATCAGGACTGGGCTATTGGAAGACATTCAGTGTGGTTGTGATCAGGACTTGACTGGGCCATATCATGGCCACTGTTGCTATGCTTTGCTTTTGGGATGCTTATCTTGCTGGAAGGTGACCCTTCTCCCAAGTCTCAGTTTCTGAGATGACTGGAAAAAGTAAAAAACTGATGAAATAGATTTTTGAAAAATAAACATTTTACATATTGGTTTTTGGTGATTTACATTCAGTGATAACTCTCCTTTATATCATTCTTACAATTTTATAAACAGCACTTCTGTGTATGGAAAGATTCCAGTAGTAATATTAAATCTGAAGTCTTATGCAACCAAATAACTGAGGAATGTATTTTTTTCCCCATCTTCTAGTCCTGAAATATGTTCACAGTGTACAAGCCACACAGACCTACAGTTATCAAGAAACACTGAGTTCATAACCATATACTTCCCCCCTAAAAATTATGCCAAGAAAGTGATATTGGCAAAATTTGTGCTCCTGAAACCAAATGATGCCTCAGGGAATAATGAATGTGCAAAACGTACCAGATGGAATACTACATCTGTCCAGACTCCAAAGTATGTGAGCACCAGACATCTTTAAATTAGTAAGTACACACTCTAAATAGCACATACTTAATTAGCTCATAATATTAGTGTTCCATTTCAAATGTATCAAGGTTTGAGCTTTGTGAGGAGTTCTGCCTTTCCATTCAAACATATGTGGCAATGCTATGAGATGGCCTGGCAACTCAATGGGTAGAACATCAGGCTAGGATGTAGAAGTTTCCTGGTTCAAATCCCAGGCCACCAGCGCTAGCTCAGTGTAACCCATATGTGAAACGTAAGTCGCTTTGGATAAAAACGTCTGCCAATTGAATTAAACGCGCACGGTGCAAGCACTTGTACGCAGCAGCTGGTCTTTCTGGGAAGCTTTTGTAAAGCTGTGGTTTTATTTAAATCATCTATACACATTTAATTTAAAGAGTCATCTTTCTTGTATCAAGAGTGAAATTTTCAGTTTAACAAACCCCTAAAAAGTAATTAACATTTCTTTCCCCTCAGCCACAATTCCTGTACTAACATCATCCATCCACATAAATTCCAGTTCCACATATCTGAAATGCCATACTGGAAAGAATTAATAAATTTTAAAACAGTTGCTTTTTTTCGGAGGTTGTGAAACCCCCTATCACAGGCATCGCTCTAAATCTGAGAGGTTTCTGCCAGCAGGCCTGGGAGTTATTCTCACAGAGCAGGGGTGGGGGGTGGGGTAGCGCAGGCATGACGCTGAACTGGCAGAGCAGGAAACGAGTGACGTTTAGACTTGGCAATCAAGATCCGGGCTACCTGTCCCAGCCACAGCTGATCTGTTTAAATATAAGGGAAGGAACAGAATGACTGTACAAGAAACATGTGCTCAAGGCTATAAATCTATCTGCTATATTTTCACCTTATTATGCATAGAGGAATCATCCAGGAGAACAAACACCTTGCTGGATAAGAGGCGAAACCCTGAGGTGACTCACATGAGCACAGCTTATAGACCACAACCTATACTTGTGCAACTGGGTGAGAACCATCTGAGACTGGATGAGAAAGTGAGGGCTATGATTGGTGAAAGGGAAGGGATCATCAAGTCAGGGCTAATTAACTACTTTAATATTCAGTATAGTGTCTTCTTCTGTTGAAAAAAACAACACCTTATTACATTCCTTAGAGGTCTATGGTAATTGCTCTTTACAATGGATGAACACTGTTGAATATCTCCAGTTAAAGTAGGTGGACAAGAAACATATAAAATGTAATGGTCTCACACTGCTGATTGGTACAAAAGGCTTCACAGCAAGCCCCCCCTGCCTCATCACACGGCCTTTACAAGTGTTAACAGAGCTGCCCTGGAGACATTTCTCATGGTTTACATACTTTCTTTTCTCATCTTGCTCAGAAACATGACAGAGAGGAGCACCTGCATGACACTCCTGCTTACTGTGGTCACACAAGTCCAACCAACATCTTAGAGGATGACCCTGCTGACTGTGGTCACACAGGAAAACAAAAACCAACATATACACAGACAAACCATCAGGACATCCATAGAAAATTACGTCATATAGTGCAGAGACAGAGCAGCAGAAATGAAATACGTGTTTACTGTACTTACTGTAAAATTAATGAAGTGGTTAAAACAGAGAGTTGTACCTTACCTGCCACAGTAACTGAAAAACATTATTTCTCAAAGCACACCACACAGTGAAACCAAAGGGAACAGAGTTTTCATTATGTAAGCTTCAATTTCACTCCATTTTGAAGAAGCTTCCATTTCAGGTCGACTTTAGCTTTCAAGACAAAACATATGAAATGAGTGACAAGGCAACTGCAAACACATCTCACAACAGAGGAGCATGTCTACTCGCTGAGCTCAGGGACAGTTCTGGGATTTTTTTAAATGGGGTGCCATAAAAGGGCCCAACCATATATCCATTATCTATCCTGCTTGTCCAATTCAGGGTCACAGGAAGCCTGGAGGCCATCCCAGAAGGCACAGGGCAGGGGACACCCAGGGCAGAGCACCAGCTCACTAGAGGCAATTTGGAGACACCAGTCAACCTAACCTGTATGTCTTTGGACTGTGGGAGTTAACTGGAGAAAACCCACCAAGCACAGGAAGAACATGCAAACTCCACACACACAGACCTCAGGTGGGAATCCAGCCACAGGCCTGGAGGTGCAATGCAATGGTGTTCATCACCACACCACTGTGCCGCCCCAACCATATATGTTACGTTTTTATGTAATTGTAGCAACTGAAGCAAGTTAATGACTAACGGGAATGGGCACTAAGGAGACCAATCAGATTTCAGCAAACACGAGTGCCCTTGTGGCCCTGCCTCTAGACCCACCCTTTCCTGAGTAAAAGAAGCAATTGGGAGCCCTGGTTCACTGCCTGGCAGGAGAAGATATAGGATGACAGCCAGCACTGAGGGCTAAACCTAGTGCGCTATGCAGGAGAAACACAAAGGAAATTTCCATGTTTATGTTGCTTTCCCTCTGCAGAGGAAAGAAGCATGAGGAAGGTGTTTTAAAAATGTCTGGAGTTTTATAGAGAAGTGATAAAATCTCCTCACAGACACTGCTCACATGAAGTGATCATGACCTGCTGTCTGTTCACCCGGTACTCTTGGGAATTGTTGGCACATCTGAACTTTGAAGACACAGATTGCAAAACAGAAAATATAGGCATGTTTTGGACTGATTTACCCATGTCTCCCAGGGCCAGCAGTGAGTACACGTCTGTTCTTTTTCCAGCATATTATACGGCATGAATGAGCTGCCCAGTGAACTCAGATTTGATTTGTGCTGTCTTTACATGGCTCAACTCTTTTTTGAAACATTTTCAATTTGGGTATTTTATTTTTTTTTTTTTAATTTACACAGCAACTGTGTTGTTATATTAAATTAGTTATATTAATGAAGTGCTCAGCAAATAGATGTGATTAATTCCAATGGGTGAAAAACAGATCTGCTATACATAAAAAAATTGATGAAACACCTGTTCTGACTTTTAGCATGGTTTTCCAAGAGTAAAACCAACTCTAAACATAAAAAGTAATATATTATTTAAAATGTATCTTGGATCAGACAGTACACCTTATATCTATGGAGATTCTCAGTCTTCCAGGTGAGGTTATCTGGAAGCTTAATCATGTCAACTGGACTTCTTTCTCCGTTACGCAGAAACATTTCAACTTTTGGTAAAAGGTGAAACGTTTCTGCGTAACGGAAAAAGAAGTCCAGTTGACATGACTAAACTTCCAGAGTACACCTTATAGTCAGATTTTGGTGCTTTAAAATATTAAAACTCAGGAAGCTTTCTCGATTGGTACTATAAAGAAATTCCTTTCAGAAAAATTAGGAAAACTGGGGGGTATTCCAGAAAGCCAGTTTTAAAAACTCGAACGTTTACATTGAAACTCGGAGCTGGTCAACTCCAAATCAACATATTGAAAGGTTCCAATCCAGAACAGTGAATTTCCATTTCAGGGATCAGAATTAATCAGCTCTGAGCAGGCTGAACCTCGCTGAATCACGTTCACGTGGAACAATGAAAACTTATTGCTAGATTGCTGCATTAATGGTTCTCCCTGGAAACAGGTACCAAAATGTGTGGAGCTGCCTACTATAAACTGAAAAGACCGACCTGCTGGATTAACATAAAAAATGTGTATCAGTTCCACACACAATTATGTTGCAATTATAAGATTAAGTGGATAAAGCAGTCATTTTCAGGAAACGTAACTTTTCCCTGCAGCGATGTACATATACTACACATACATATTTTTTTTAATCTTAATCCAACTTTTGTTCAGTATACGCCTGTGGAATTAGACATGTCTATGTCTGTATATACAAAATACAAAATTTCTAATTCAAAAAAGGCAGCACTACAACTGTAACAAAGGACAGAGAAATTTACGCACTGAAAATCTGTTAGATTAACATAAAAAATACGTACATTGGTTGCACATAAAAAGGCAGATTTGAACCCACAACACCAGAGGTGCACAACAACAGAGCTATCCATAAAGCAACAACGCTGTTTTCAATTCAATTCAATTTATTTTTATATAACGCCTTTTACAAGTTGCCTCAAAGTGCTTTAACGTTTGTAACATCAGTTCAAAAACACATTGCATAATGCCCAAAGTACAAAAATATTTAATCATGGTTTAATGACGCTCTCCTAACATAGAAATCCTAAAATTTGCAGAGTACTATGTTGACCCCTTCATATATGAATGGACTTTACATTTTTGACAACTGAATACTGGTCACTCTAAAACATCCATGTCTGTTGACCCAGGGTTTTAGTGAACCACACCTCTGTGGAATAGCTTAATTCTGTACGTAAGTAGCTCTAGTGACCAAGAGAACATCAATTCATTCTAACCTTGCATTCAGACACAGAAAATCAGACTTTGTGGTTATCAGGTCACGGCAACTTGCTAGACTGGCTTTCTGGAATACCCCCAGGTTATTTTTAGTAGATAAATCAGCAAAGCAAAACAGGTTTGTTGCACACGCTGTCTTTATCCCACAAAAAACCTCTAGCTGATTTAAACATTTTGCTGTAATCATTGCATTTAAGATTCTGTAGTCCCAAGTCTCAAAAATGAAACAGAAGATAATGTACAATAATTAGCATATTATAATAAAAATACATTTTATTTAACACTTCATTGTTGATATTAACATAATACTACATGAAAATAAATATAGATTTTTTTTTTATTATTCTTTGATACTGCCTTGGTATTTGGGTAAATGCACAACACACTGTTTCAACTAGCAGCACATACAAACATGAAAGTATGTTTAATCAACTACGAGCACAAGTGGAACATCTGACAAATGAACACATAACTAGGAAAAACAGTTTAATTTTGAATACCAAATTCTATAGCTTCTTCATATAAACATTCTTATGCAAACTGCTCAGTCTTAACATTTACTTGTTTCAGTTAAGCACAGAATCCACATTACATGACCCCTGACTGAATGCCAAAACCTAATATTGCACCAGAATCTGGTCTGTTTACAGATATTATTTTAACGTCTTGAGGCTCTCAAGAAACTGGCCCCGAAAAAGTGAGGTCAGACACATGGCAACCAACAAATTCAGTTCTTTAGCAAGTACAAGTTCTTCAGCAAACACAACTGCAGAGCACCATTACTGTTTTGCCACTGTATGATACCCATGGAAGAAAAACAAAAAAACTGCATTGCTTCCAATACTTAAAAAAATATACTTGGCTTATATAACTTTTTATACTATACATGTTTTATAGCTTGCCTTCAAGGGAAAAAAAAAAAAAAAAAAAAAAAAAAAAAAAAGATAAATTTACTCATTTCATGTGTCATTATTGGCTTTACTGTCCCAGTCAAACGTTCGGCCAACAAGCTGAAAGAACTTCCTGTTGGGCTCATAAAAGAAGTGGCGAAGCTTCTGGAGGAGAGATATGGCCACCTGGGGGTGGGCTCTGCCCTTTGAGTCATGCAGACATCGCTCCCGTCCTCGGTCCCGCAGACAGTAGAATCCCTTTGTTTTGTTGAAGTAGAAGTTGGAAGCATTAATCTGCGGTGACAAGTTCAGGAACTTTTCCACCTGTTTCATTTCAGGGAGGGGGTCTTTGATGAGTCGGTTCCCATCAACAATGTGAATGCGCTCCAGAGGGAAAAAGCGCAGCCAATTTTGCATGTGTACATGGTACAGGCTTCGGTTCAGAGCCTTGTAGTCCAGGTTGATCTCACCATGCTTCAGCAGTACTGACTCTATGGACTGATAGGGCTTGTGCTTCTGGAGACGGTTGTGCCATACCTGGGTGTAGTCAGACAGTACTCTCTCTGTGGGATCCCTAAGGATGAGTAGGAGCTTAATATTTGGGTCAGTGCGATACACCCTCTCTGGAACCTTACTGGAAGTGAAATAGGCAGGAGTCTTCTCCACAGTGAGTTGCCCAGGAAGAGAATAGGGCATCTGGCTGATATACCAAGCCAGGCCCTTTTCAAAGTGACTCTCCCAGTCAAAGAAGTGCACCTCATTCTCAGCTGCAGCCACATCGCTATGGAGACTCAGCATTTCAATCAAGGCACGGGTACCTCCCTTCCTCACACCGATGATGATGGTCTGCGGGAGCCGCTGGGTTGTCCCATTCAGGTGTGCAGAGATCGATGGCTCCGAGGTGCTGATAACAGCAGCTTGTGAGAGAGGCCGAGACAGCACAGAGGAAAGCTGTACAAAAAGGAGCAAGCCGAGTAGAATGGGTGCCATGAAGGAAGTCATTATCCGGGTTGATATCAGCCTGGACAAAAGGGTTCAGCTGCATCCCACATTGAAGGATCTCCACTTGAATGCAACTTCACACTTTAAAGAATAAACCTCTCCAAATAACTTTTCTACTGAGTCCTCCTCTTCTCAGTCTGGAATCTTCTCAAACCATCTGTAATTAAGGGCTTGCCATAAATAACTAGTGTCATTTTTTGTTTAACAAATGAAATATAAATATAGCTATACTGCAACACTACATGAGAGTAATTTGACTTCTAGGAAAAACTTTAAAAAGCACAAGCAAACCAAAACACACACACCACAGCGCTTTCTCTGGCTGAAATAGCACATAATAAACAGCCGATGAAACGTTAAGCAAATGCCTGAATAACGATGTCAGCCGTTCACCGGAGTCTCCGCTGTCGTTAAAACACCCAGAACGCTAAATCCGCAAACCGACAGGGGTTTGTAGGCAGGACATCCTACATGTCCTTCCTGTGCGGAGAGCGCCTTCACTTACTGACAATGTTAGGGGGGATTAAAGTAATAAGTTACACGGTGCTCATGTTCACGTCGTGTTCACACAACTTGGCAACTGCTCGATCCTTGTTTAATGTATTGTAATTAAATTAAAATATATATAAGCCTGGATACAACACGCAGAGGTTTTATGCATTACACGAATACGATCACTAAAAGCATCTTATTATGAAAGTGGGATGTTGACGATTTACACCGAAGCGTGTCTTTCGTCGGTATACGGGACAGTCAATAGCGTTAAGGCTGTGTTCATGTTTGGCGATTCGGCTGCCTAATGCTGGTGTAAACTTCCATTAAACGTCCACACAAATATCCACAGGCTCGTCTCACAACACCTGAGCACAGGAAAGTTGATCGTTAACTGTTACGCAAAGTAAATGGGATGATTTGTGACATACACTGAAATGTTGTGCGTGCTGGGGAAAAGATAATGCATGATCAAGCGCAGCTGAAGGAGCGGTGCAAAAGTTGCGTGGAGGTCTGGGAGGGAAGGAGACAAACTCATCCCAAAAACAGAAACAACACGTACTATAATAAGGCTGCTACACGAATAGCACACATGCCTTCACTCTAATCTTAACATACATTTCAAAGTTCTTTCGTTTACAGCACGGAAGTTAGAAACAGTTATAAAATTAAACGAAACTTCAGTTCCTCGCCCATTTGTAGAGACGCGACTACATTATTGTGAATGTAGCACACCACGACACTGCACATGGTGCATGGTCTCTTACCTACAGGGAACCGAAAACCAGACACGTTACTAAGTACAGCTACATGTGAGCAATTAAAAAGTTAAATCTTTTGCATTTATGTTAACCTTGTAGTGTTATATCATTGTTGGGGAAAAAATATATGCATCGTGGACTACTGTGTTACAGAAGCATTTTTTCCTTGAACACAAATGCAATAATGTTTTAAAACACAGTGCGAAATGGTCAGCTATATTTTGAATTGAAATATTTACCTGACGTAGAGAACCCAATGGCCAAAGGAACACACGATCCTGTCCTCCCGTTCGTGTGGCGCTTTGGGTAGTGAAAGTTGCAGAGTAGGTGCGCTTTCGGAGCGCTGATGTTATGCTCGGAAGGCGCTGTAGAGACCTCCTACTACACCGAGTCCCGCCTACTGCCCTAGTGACTCAGGCAGGCGTCAGACTGGGTGAAGTTTAGTAAACTGGGCTCTCCTGCCATGTGAGGAAAATATGATCGATATTCCGAGGGGTGCGGTACCAGTGATGTGATCAGCAATGTAATACGTTTGTCATGTTTATGGTTGGGCTGGGAGAACTTCACAAAGTGCCCAGAGAAAGAGCAGCAGCGCAAAGCACGTCCTAATCTCAGAGCAAACACATCAGTATAACAATCCAGGTGATCACCATTTTTTTAAGACTTATTCGTTTGATAAGGAAATATATTTCTGGAAATGAATTACGAGTGAACGATTATCCATAGTGTACACAATGTCGCAATTTATTGGAAATACGCAATGATGGCAACAATGGAACAATGATTAAAGAGATGTTTAATGGTACAGCTGAATGTTCGTGGAAGGTTATCAGGCAAGCACGGACAAAGTGTAATTAGTCCGAGTATGAAACAGGATATCATTGTTATCTTAACACGAAGGAAGCTGAAAAATGTGAGAACACCAGGAGAACTGTTCTGTGATCATTATCCGTACATTTAAGATAGAAGGCAAGCAGGCTTATACAGTTTCAGTCTCATTAATGAAATGTTTTGTTAGTAGTTATTATAGTAAGGTGCTACAGTCGTATTTTCTAACCACAGTTCTATTTTTTACGGTATTAATGGTTTAACAAAGAACAATTCATTTCCGCTAAACACATCTCTTTGAGTAGGATTGCGTTTTACGGGCTCTTTGTCACACTCTCAGGATGTAATTTTGGGTTTATGATTGTCAGGTGTGTGAAAGTTTAACTCATTCATTCTGCTGTAGAACACCGCGAAATGTCAAGCATTTCCAAACGACCAAATTTTCACTGTCTTTACATTTAAAAAATGTTGTTTTATATCTTCTTCCGTGTCATTTCTAACTACATACATTCACCCGAAGGCTGTTCACATGTTCACGGTTTTTTAACATTATTCAGCACACAGTGTCATAACATTCATCATAAAATCCATTATACGACACGTGCAAGTAGATGGCGTATGCGATTTGAGTGCTGGTTTGACTGTCATTGTTTTACTGCTCTGATTTTTTATTTAATTTTGTATACTAGTGTTGTTCATAGCAGTACTCATACTGCCGTGTGAAATAAGAGATATTTGATCATGAAGTGTTGTGCATCTGAGAGATCAGAGTAGGGCTGCTTTCTGAGAATGTCAATTTTAACGTGTGTATATACTCTGCAGTAAGTGGAGTGTTTCAGGCAAATCTTTCTGCTCCAGCAAAGGAGAGTTTAACACAGTTCACCTGCCAAAGTTAAAAAAGAAAGAGCATTCATTTAAATTGAACTCGAAAGTTGCAATGAACACATCTGTCATAACCATGTGTTAATCAGGGAAAGTATATGGGTAGGTGTAAGGGAACCTGTTTTGTTTTTTTTTTTTTTTTGTACATGATGTATGACTTGGGGCTAGCGTACTTAAACAGGTGGTGTAAGACTGATGGTAGAAAAGTAAATGAGTTGCACAGTATGAAGTACGGCATCACTACAGGAGGCGTTCCGCTTTCTGTGACCCACCCATGACAGCCAAATGCAGCAGTTGTGCCAGTATTCCTTCCTCTCCCGCCTTCCATTGTGCATTCATTTTAAAAGGAAGAACATCAAACGTGCAAAATGAACGTTGTTTGTAAAGAACCCAGTACCTTTAGTTCATCCCCTTACAAACATTTTTCTCCCCAGTGTTTAACAGCCAGTACATGCCCTTTGTGCTGTCAATGCTCAGTGGCACAGTGCACACAATTAACAAAAGCCTACATAGCCATTCTTTTCAATACTACTGATTTAGACAGCTCTTCGATTTTGGTACATCCCAAAACACAGCACCAAAGACGTGAATAATAAAATGGATCCCAATACGCCCACTTGAATATACATACCTGCAGGCTTCAAGCTGACAGCCACTCTATCATTTAGAGTAGACAGATAATGGCATATAGTTATGGAAATTAGTTTTTTTTTTTGCACACACGAGTGATTATGACTGTGCTCTGAAAAGAAGGGGGGTACTGATAAAAATGGCCTTGACCGTCAATGTTACAGTCACTATTACCTGCTCATCATGCACACCTACTACTCTTGAAATTCTGCCCATGCTAAGGTCTGTGGCCTCTCTCACACCCACTTTCTCAGACAAGGTAAACAGTTTATATGTGGGCTGTCTATGGCATGAGTTAAAGATGTTTGTTGTGAACTTTGCCTCTGAGAATAATGACATTTGATATCAGGGTGAATCTAGTGCCATCTTATCTAATGATGGAATGTTCAGTTAATCCTTTGGGAAAAATTGACGGAACAAGATTTAACTCAGAAATGATGGCCCTTTTGTAGTACTTCATGCAACAGATCCAGTCATATCTGATTGGATGTAGCATATTATTTAAATGGGTTTCCACATAACACTATCTAAAATAAACCCATAATCAGTTCTGTTGAAAATTCATTGACCACACGTACAGCATTACTACAAAAACAAAATATAGGAAATGTTACAGAAACATAGCAATGTTTTTAAAGGTAGAACGGACTGCCTTAAAAATGCGTGTAGGGTGTCATGCAAGACTACTAACTGCCCACGCGTTTCAGCTGATTTAGAAATTTTTAATTGTAAAGTAGAGATAGAATATCAGAACAGGAAAATATATCACAATCAAGTTTGGCAGGTATCAGGGACTTCAGTCCATCACAAAGATAGAGTTAAGAGAAGCTTGAATCTTGTGTTTTTACTTTATTGACAACTATTACAGTAGTTCCTTTATCATGTGTTTACGTTTTCCCAGATTTTACCTGAATTATCGTAAACCAGCAGATCACACTATATTGAGCTACAACAACAGAAGCAGCCAGTAATGCAGAGGAGATGATGTCGTCTTGTATTCCAGCCCTTCAGTGTAGCTGTCAGGGGCTTCAGCTTCTTCTGACTCATTAATGAGCTCTGTTTCCACTGATCATGAGTATCTGCATTTCTACATGCTGTTCTGCACTCCACACAGAAAGGCATATCATGGACTAATGCTAAATTCGGTGCTGTACACAAACACAAGTGTTAGCAGCAGCTCTTAGGGTAACATCAGGAATCAGACAACAGGGCCAGTCCATTTCTCTGCAAAGACCTCCTGTTAAGAGTATGTCTGTCTCCTAAGCTGTAGTCAGCAGAGTTTGTTTTTTTTTTGTACTTGCAGGAAACAATAATAAATCTTTAAATTGCAATTTACAAAATGAGTAAATAGTTAATTGCTTAAATGTTCAGTACTAAATTATTTACTAGGAAAAAGAGTTTATAGGCAAAATTCCAGTTAATTGGATCAGTTAAACTTTTCATGAAACAACTGATGTTAAAACAGAAATTATCTATCAGATTAGGTGACATTTTTCCAATCTTCACCTTTCCAGATTTGGTGAGACTATGTCAGTTGTAGTCTCTGGTTCTTGTTGTAGCCTATAGTGTTGGCAGTCGATATGGTGCTCTGTTACTGTAACTCTGCACCACCTTTAACGTTCCACATGGTTGTCTAGACACCATTGCTGTGAGATATATTTATTTCATTTATTTTTGTCTTTATGTTAGTTTTAATAAGTCGTGTTCACCTGTCCCTGCTTGTTAACAAGCTATTTTTCAGTTCAATTAATTAATTTTTATATAGTAGCTTTTGCAACAGAATTGTCTCAAAGTGGTTTGCAGGAACAAATTACAGCTATTAAAAAAGGATTACAGTTATTGGGAAAGGCTAAAATTTCAGTTAACTCTAAAGTTGGATGATAACTAAGGAGGAACCAAAAGCCCCATGGCTGTGTTAATGCTTGCAGGCATTTTTTTTGTACCATTGTCTATAAATTCTAGAAACTGATATGTGTGAAGGCCCCAGGATACCAGCAGTTTTTACGATAGGCTACTCAAACCATTCCACTGGACAACATTCAATGGTCGAAGTCATATACACCACATTTCATTCCTTTTCTGATATTTTATCTGAATAACCGAACCTGTAGACTGTGTTTGCATGCTTTTTTTGAGGAATGCATTGCTTACACAAGTGGCTGATTAGATGTTTGCATTCATGAGCAGATGCGTCTAACAAAGTGGCTAATGCATGTATGCTAATTTCCTTATATCTTCTGACACTGTTCCACTTGACCATGTTTACTACCTAGGATGCTGTGAGCACCTTCGCTCCGTCACTAGCCAAGGTGAATAGTGATTTATTACCATGACGACACTCAAAACCAGCTCTGCTTTGGTTATGCTGCACTCTGATGGCTCAGTTATGCAGGTAAGATGACAAAATCATCATGGTTCATTGTATTAAACTGAACTTAGGTGATGTATGGTAATTACACTTAGCTGTTCTGATGTTTGAATATTGTTTAACGCATTTTTCAAAGGAAATCTATAATTTTTTGCTTCTAAAGTTTCATCTTTAATACTGCATTACTGTGACTCAAACCTTCATGTTTTCGCATCATTTTTGACTGATTAAGTATGAGACTAATTGCTTGACACAACCAGATTAGTTCAAGATGAAGTAAACATTAATCAGAGACAATGTATTTTTCATTTCATTGAGTACAAATAAGTGCACCAGAATATGCATGGCATTTCTCCATCTCCAGTAGCTTGTCAATAGACAGGTCACTGTTCTACATTCTTGGCACTTCATAAAGGGCTTTGGGATTTTAATGCCAGTCAGTCAGTGTTTGACTGCTTCTTAGGCAATCAGATGAGGTCATATACCCCATAATAATGCTAAATGACCCATTCCCAAAAATCAAAGAAATTGCTGTATGAGATATTGCTAATTCATGTTGCTACAAAATGTCTTTCCTATATCTGATAGGCTGGTGATACTTTGCATAATAGGTTTGTAAGTGAATGTTATGCGTTGTTTGCCTATGGTGACATGATAATCAGCAAGATGTTTCAAGATTTTAAACATAAAAATACACTGCCTAGTTGTTGATGTTTTTGTTCAAGCTGATTTTTTTCAGATAGATGTTCTGTATACTTTGTACACAGCCTTGTGTTTTGAGTGATCTGATATAGGCTACAGAGGATGGATTTTATGCCATGAGTGTTGGAATGTATTTATTAAATGTGTCTGTACTTCAGTGATTAAGGTGGATTTAGTTATGTTTTGGTGTTTTGGTGAGGGTAGCGAGGGCTTCTTTCTGGAGGACAGGAAAAGAGAGGGCAGGGGACTGGTACAAGCCAGAGCATGAGGTGGATTTGCTGGCTTATGAGGGAGTAGTCCTCACTTTACTCAATCACAGGAAGTGACTGTACCCAAGTCGAATACCGTGGGAAATACCAAGATGAGCCAAGGACTGATCAGATCATCAGGTTGGAAATGTAAACAGGGAACCAAAGACAGGCATAAACTGCCTAAGGCTGTAACAGTCAGGTGCTATCAGAATTTCCAGGTAATTCATATGGCTAGAGTTATGTATTATACATATACATTCTTTGATTCAGACTGACTCATAGAGTTTACAGTTACATAGTTAAATTAATTCATGTTGCTGTGGGTTTTGCTAAAACTATGGGTTGTAGAAGCTGTTTATGCATAAGATCACAACTTTGTACAGGCCAGCTCCTGATAAAGTAAATCAGTGTTCAAGAGCTAGTAGTTAAGGAATCTAGGTTAAACAGAAACATTTTATTCACTCTTATCCATGCAGTTTCCATGTTATGCCTCTGTGGCAGCAATTGTCAGAAATGCTGTAAAAGCAAAGGGACCAACACAGAAGACAAGTACTATTTATGTAATAAAGAATTATTTGTCTCCAGACACAATGTATTTCCTTTCCCAGAACTGTAATGTATTAGAAGGTTTGACTCACAGGAAGTGGTAATTAAAGTGAATTGTATTTATGTCATCCAAAGGTGCTGATCCTATACCTGCTCTTAAACAAGTTGGTGAGCTGTGGCAGGTGGGGAGATGGCTGTGAGACTGTGATCTTCACACTGCCCAAAACATCTCAATTAGAACTGTGGCCAGCATAAAATTTTGGGATTATGTGGGATGAGGTGTGATGGTCAATGGTAATCAGAATAAATCATCCTGCTCTGGCAGTTGCTGTCATTGGGGTCTGTGCATGTTTTTGTTCTTTCTTTTTAAAGCACAACCTCACAGAAACATGAGGTTCAGGATAGCATTTACAAAAGTTAACAAACCTTGAACAATCACACTGTATTACTTTGTCCTAGTCAATAGAAAGGGTTGAAATTAGAACAATAAATTGTAACAATAATAATTAATCAATTTGCCTCCCATAGTAATTATTAGACTTAATAAATTTTCAATCCTATAATCATCTCTGTGAGTCCATTTTCATATATACCAAAATGTAAAATGTAAACTCCTTAGGCACTACATAAACATGACGGTTACAGTAACGCTTACCGGTACATAGCATTGATGAGATAACATTTCTGAGGCCAAAAGAACAGTGGTTTAGAACACAATTGTAGTATTGCTGAGAAAAGTCATATGTGAGTTAAAACTGTGAAAATTATTTGAATTCATATGCAAATAGGCAAACTTAACTAATTTCTGGGAATGATTGGGAATGATGCAAAACTACACACTTAATGACCATGACCTTTCCAAGCTGAAATTAAGGTCATGCTGCCTTAAAATGGAACAGCATGCTGTCATCACGTTTCCACTAAACAATGTAAGATCAGCTCCTTATTTCTTCTGTATCACAGCCTTTACTTATCTCATCTCCACATCTCTTCTGTATCACGGCCTTCACTTATCTCCACATCTCTTCTGCTTCATAATCTTCACTCATCTCCACATCTCTTCTGTATCATGGCCTTCACTTATCTCCACATCTCTTCTGCTTCATAATCTTCACTCATCTCCACATCTCTTCTGTATCACGGCCTTCACTTATCTCCATCTCCACATCTCTTCTTTTTCACAACCTTCACTCCTCTCCACATCTCTTCTGTGTCACAGCCTTCACTCATCTGAACAGCAGGTGGAGATTGTGCAGATTTCAGTTCCTATACATGTCATGCATGTGAGCTTGTGAGCTGAAGGTGTCAGCATGATGTGTTCACATCATTTTTTTTCCCTAACTGTATTGTTCTTCACTGTGCTTTCAAAGACAGAAAGACGTTTGACATTTTCTTTTTACATTTTTAGCACTAAAAAGGCAACTTAGGAAGTTAAACATAGTGACTCAAGTATATTTTTATTCTGTTATAATTTTTACCTCCCTGTCATAAAATCAGAAAATGGAACCAGTAAAATAAATAAATAATAAATAATCGTTTTCACAGGAGCATCTGGACAAAGGCAGATGGGAGGATGGTAATTATGTAAACGAGTGTCTATAATGCACATTATACATGGCTTGCTGCTCACAAGACCCATGCAAGCATATCTCAGGTCTACTGTGTTCCCGTTAAAAGCCTGTTATGAATGTACACAATGTCCCCCCCCAGAAAGCCTGATAGCAGGTGCCTCTGCATGACAGAGTCTCCTACTGCTACCTGGCCACGCTTTTGCCACTTGGGGTGAATGGTGGACACAGTGTAACGGTTGGTTTTCTTTTGGGTTTCCATGATGTGGCTTGGCGATGAGTGGATCCACAATGACAAGTGTGTTTGTGTAATGATGGGAGCACAGTGAGAACAGTGGCATGACCACAGTCTCAGAACGTGACCAAAGAAAAGCTACGCTGGCTCACCGTACTTATAGAAAAGTACTGATGTGGATGTCATGTACCACTCAAATGAGGCCTTTGACTGGTATACGCAGAAATACTTACTGCTGCAAATAGCATACTAAGTATAAATCTGAATGTGTTTATCCTCATAAGATGAAGAAGGAAGATCTTTTTAGTGGAATAATGGGACAGGTTAAAGATCTGTTTGGAAATCCTCTGAAATTCAAAGATTGTTTGAGCACTGGATGCTACAGGCAAGAAAAGCTGGTCATAAACCAGTCCTTGGATTTTTATTTAAAAAAAAAGTGAAAATTATTTGCACAAATCTTTTTGAAGTACTAAAAAAACAGCAAGAAGTTTTGATTTGTTCACAGAGACCCCTTTTCAATGGTTTACAGTGCTCCTGTGTCGTATAACTCTGGCCTTTGATGTTGGTCTATTTTTACATTACGTTATACCTTGAAATTATCAGTTTATTTTGTGTGGTCTGTGAGGTAAATCAGTTTGTGTGTTCATTTGCCAATGTAGTATAACTGACTCACATGCCTTATTTCCACAAAATGTTTGGTTTTAAGGTGGCACGGTGGTGTGGTGGTTAGCACTGACGCCGTGCACCTCCAGGCCTGGGGCTTGATTCCCTCCTTGGGTCTTTGTGCGTGGAGTTTGCATGTTCTTCCTGTGCTTGGTTGGTTTTCTCTGGGTGCTCGGTTTCCTCCCGCAGTCCAAAGACATGCAGGTTAGGTTGATGTGTGTGTGTGTGTGTGCGCATGCGCCCTGTGGTGGGCTGGTGCCCCACCCTGGGTGTCCCCTGCCCTGTGCCCTATGTGCTCTGGGATGGGCTCCAGGCTTCCCTGTGACCCTCACCAAGAATATGCAGTTAAGATAATTGATGGATGTTTGGTTTTAGCATTTGCATCTCCCATTAAGTGCACTGGGGCAACCCTGTTGTAAAAAGCACTATTTCAAAATAAATTGAAGTGAAATTGATTTAAAATAATTTTGCCATGCGCCTGCTCTTAAAAGCCATCCCCTCCAGCTGAACTGTGTAAGGACTCCACCCCTTATTACACTCTCACTGTTTACATTAGGTTTAACGTGTTCACTTCTCCCTTGTTTAGTTTTTATTTATTTGAATTGTGGTGTGAGGACTTTCTATGTGGTATTTGTGGTTTCAAAGATCCAGTTTATCTTCTGTTTTTCTTTTTTTAAACACAACAGATAGAGCAGCACTGACACTGTTCTATGTAAAGCATACAGTTTGATGAGCTGTGTATGAGATCATAAACTGCAGCAGTTTAGTGTTGGTGAGTGAGTGTGAGAGAGATCAGTGTGTCAGTGCAGGCCCTCAGAGTTTAGGCGTCTTATGGCTTGGGTAGAGAAGATGAAGCACTAATGATACCTCCTCCCTGATGGCACGTTTATGCTTTCTAACACACACACAATGACTCCATAGCATAGCATCACTTTGATGTATTAAATTGCTGCATTGCCATTTATATCAGCTCACGGTTTATGTGATTTAAGAAGTATGTGTTTGTCTGCTTTGACGTAGAAAATATGCTTCTACTTCCATTCCGATAACTGCTGTGACAGAGAAAATGCTCCCATGTCCGCCATCAAATTTTTCACTTTTCAAATGCCCTCATATGCCACTTTTGCCAAGCACGTACAAGACAGCATCTTCATGCAACCCTGTTGGGCAAAGATAGTGAGCTGCTTGGAGCAGATAAATAAAAGTGTTGCACTTGATTTGTCTCCAACAGATGCATTTGAACCCCTGGCGCTGCAGGCTGGAGAAGCGTCCTAGTCCTGTAGACTGACAAAACATGTCCACCTGTGTAGAATCCAGTGGGTAACCAAGTGTTGTATTTGCAGTCATTATGGAATTCTGTCGTGCTGCTTGGCAGAGCTGGGTTGGACAGAGTATTGTGTCCCAGGTATGGGTACTTGGTGTCACTGTACAATGGCTGTGGTGTAAATGAGTTGTGAGAAAAACGTCCATAAATCCAGAATGGAACTTATATATTAGCTGCATTTCATTCAACACCTTTCCAGCAATGCCTGCAGTCAAGCTGAGGCCAAAGATTGTGTTTTGTGTGCCCTTATCCCATCAGTGATGTCAAATGGGGTATTGTGATATAATGGGGAGCCCAGGCTACTTCAACGGTGGTTCAAAAGAATAGATAGTTTCAGTCTAGGTTTAGGTTTATTTCACAGTACTGTGCCCTGTGTCCACAACACCTGCTACCCTCACTGTTCTCAT
Source organism: Chitala chitala (assembly GCA_025773905.1). Taxonomy (NCBI): domain Eukaryota; kingdom Metazoa; phylum Chordata; class Actinopteri; order Osteoglossiformes; family Notopteridae; genus Chitala; species Chitala chitala. The sequence goes on from JABJVR010020653.1 coordinate 25,886, forward strand.
CAAGGCATGCAGTTAATGGAGCTGCACTGCAGCACCTTCAGCAGAAAACCTTTTCTTATTCTGTCGATTCCTTAAATACATGGAAGAATCTGGATGTTACGACCATTGTACATTCTGTCCAATGTTTTGGCCAACTTTGGCCAAAAATTTAGTAATTTTGTAACTAAGTTGGTGTTGCTGATTTCCTATGCTTTCTGTGTTCAATCCCGGTGTACATAGCTGTATCACCCTCACAGTGTACATAGCTGTATCACCCTCATGGTGTACATAGCTGTATCACCCTCACAGTGTACATAGCTGTATCTCCCTCACAGTGTACATAGCTGTATCAGCCTCACAGTGTACATAGCTATATAACCCTCACAGTGTACATAGCTCTATCACCCTCACAGTGTACATAGCTGTATCACCCTCACGGTGTACATAGCTGTATCACCCTCACGGTGTACATAGCTGTATCACCCTCAC